>BQKZ01007759.1:6986-28148 GCA_036244855.1 Temnopleurus reevesii | reverse complement strand
TTTAGGTTATAACTTTTCCAAAACTTGTTAATTTTTCGTACAATCTTTTGTACAACATGTTCATGATATCATGTTTCTTTTTAAGTAGATTTGAAGACAAAATTTGGCGATAAAAATATTGGCTTTTACCAAAACTGTACTTGGGCTTTAAAAGGAGGCTCGACATCCATTGGTCAAACCTCCAGTACCAAATTTGAGTTTCCAACTCTGGCTCGCATGTCCTCTCAGTTCTGAATAAGTCTGTTTTAAAGATGAAGTGACCGGAAGAAACGACAGGACTACCTATTACTTCCGTATAATGCTGATGCTGATGCTAATAAGCTAGCTGGCAGAACAAAGTTCCTAATTTAATAAATCCAGTGTACTGTACATCACAAAATGAATGTTACTAGATCATGGTAATTATAAGCCAATGTGGTGCAACATTCGACTGAGACAAGTCCCAGCTCAGAGGAGATGGTTACGATGAGAACAGTGTACCACCATCTGCAACATTTGCATGTGGCGAGCATTGAACCATGTGCTATATAAGTATAAATATTGTTATTTCAGAGTGACCTAGATACAAATGTTATTCTCCATCTTTTCCTTGGGTTTCATTCCAGGTGTTGCTCGGATTTTGGCCAAGGAAGCAAACGTTTCAGATTTGGCTACCCTTCAGGTAATATAATCTGATGATATTTGAAAAGAATTAATTGAAATAATTCTTGACTTATCCCAACGTGGATAAACACTTATTGACAGTGCTTTACCGAGAAGCTGTGAAAAAAATGTCCTAGGCATTCTTGGGTAGGAATCTAACCCACTATCTCCTGATGACTAGAAAGGTGTCTTACCACTAGTATCCATGTTGGGATAAGGCAAGAATTATTTCAATTATTTATCTACCCAACACTAAAATCATTCAATTGATATGAAAAGAATTGGTTCTCATTTTTACACATGTATTATAAATGGCCAGACAAAAAATGTCTCAGTTGACACTCTGGTCTTTGAGTATAGAGTTTTCTGTTTGCAGGCATATATTCATTTACTTTGAGGTAAGCTTTATGCAACTCAAGCACTTGAGGGTTTTTTATTTCTGGGTATTTTAATGAAGCTTGTCACAACAACGAGCATACATTCGCCAAATGCTACTATAACAATATGTTAGAGACAGTGCTGTTCATCCAAAAAAAATTCAGGATTTCATTGGTCTAATGAGTCCTGTAACATAAAAGGTGCTATTAAACTAACGATAAATATTAATCGTAAGTCTATGGCAAAACGTTTACCACAGAGATACAATTAATTTTCAATTTATGGCATCTCTTTTATGTTACAGGCCTCAGAGCTGACAAATTTGTTGTCACAACAAGCTTCAATAAACACTCTCCTTGCTTTTCTTATACCATGATTTATTTTCATCACTGTTTGGAGGGCTCAAATTATAAACATTTATTGTTAGTAGGCAAGTCCACAAATTGGTCATCCATGATAAATTTATAATTATTTCATAAGGTATAAAACCTTTTCATTAAATAATAATGGTCTATTGTGTTTTAAACGATAAGTTTTCTTTTCATTATGTTATGTTATAGGCTGCTGTTCTCCATGATACTGTAGAGGACACTGAAACCACATTTGATGAAATCGAGAAGCAGTTTGGTAAAGAGGTACGAGATATCGTTGCTGATGTTACAGATGACAAGTCTCTCCCAAAGATGGAACGCAAGCGTCGTCAGATAGAGCATGCCCCCCATTGCTGCCCAAAGGCCAAGCTGGTCAAATTGGCTGATAAACTATACAACTTACGGGACCTGGACCAAGAGATTCCTCAGGGCTGGACTAAGGAAAGGGCCCAGGAATACTTTCAATGGGCCTCACAGGTGATACAGGGACTAAGAGGAACCAATAAGGAAATGGAAACGAGTCTTGATGAGCTCTTCAAGAAACATGGTGTAGTGACAGAAACTTGAGCTGGAACACTCCTGGGGCCTGTAACATGAAAGAGATACGATAGATTTTGCAATTTATCGTATTTTTATGGTACATGTTTTGCCATAGACTTACGATAAGTTTGATTGCATCTTTTATGTTACAGGCCCCAGAACGAGCATATAAAATCTCGATAATATCAGGGTTGATGAGAAAGTTTTGCACATGATGTATATCATGAAAGAGACACTATTTTTACAAAAAAGTTTTAGTTTTGTTACTTTCAGGATTTACAATAAAATGAACTGAACTTTGGCACAAACAGTAATTAGGTGTACATTGAGTTAGAAAAGCATCCTGGGGTACGGGATTCATGCTGAACCACTTCTCTGGATGTCCCAGAGGACAATAACACCTACGGACAATTCCTTCCAAAGAACCGTTCCCTCCGGAAGTGGAACTTGTCCTATGGGAGAGTTGTCTTCAGGAGTATGTTCCTCGGGTGGAGCTGTCCTTTGGTCAATTTTCCTCCAGGTAGTAGTTTTGTGGAGGAATGGTTCTAGAACTGCACTGTATAAATACCCTAGCATTTTCATTGTGCATTACAGGGATATTAACGGAAGAAATTCAAAACTCAAGCTGTAGACCATTATGGTCTATTAAAATGGACTCAAAGCTGAAGTCTCTTCAATGAACCTTAGCATTCCGATCTTGCTTGGCTAAAATCATTGTCATCAGTTGGTATTTATGTAATTTTTTCTAAATTTCTATGCAATATTCTAATATTTGTCTTTCATTCTTTATTTCAGAGAAATGCTAATGTGTCAAGATCTTGCAATGAGTTTGTGACAATTATTGCAACCAATAAAGGGGAACAAACCCTTGGAATTATCATGCTCTCTTTGATAGAAGAAAAATCATATGAACAAACTCTAAAAATTTGAGCAAAATTGGACAACCCATTCAAAAGTTATGAATTTTCAAATTCGCAGAGATTTGATGATCACTACTGCTCATGGGGATCAGTGCGCTCGGCAACACCAACAGAATCTGTGACGTCCACTTTGTACATAGAATATTTAAAAACGGATTAATATAAAATTTAGAGTAAGGTTGCAACATGAATCTTCTAAAAGTACATGCAGAATCAATACATAAATGCTATACCCCAACCAAAAAATGGCATATTGACTTTTCGGAAAACAATGAGAAAAAGTTTAGTGTACAGAGTGAATGAGGAGTTGTGGGACATGACGTCATAGATTCTGTCGAATTTGCCGATCCTACGGATCACCATCAGTGGTAGGGATCATCAGACCTCTGTGACTTTGAAAATTCACAACTTTTGAATGGATTGGCCGAATTTCGTCAAATTTTCAGTATGTTCAACTGATTTTTCTTCATTCAGTGATGGCACAATAATTCCACAGGTTGGTATCCCTTTAAGGTACACTGGAAATTCTATATGCAGAGGTCTTTAACTTAAAGGGGAATTACACCCAGACAATAATGTGCTGACAGTAAATGAAGAAAAATCAGATGAACAAACTGTGAAAATTTTAGCAAAATTGGATAATCCGCTCAAAAGTTATGAATTTTCAAAGTTATCATTTCCACCTGTGCTGGGCATCCTTGAATTGGCATGCCTGTAGCTAATAAATTAGCATAAACTGTGATGTTATACATGGAGAACTCCTCATGCACTTTGTATATAAATTTATTGAAAACGGATCAATATGATATTTACAATGAGGAATCAATCCCGTTCTTTCTGGAATGCTTGCAGAATTGATGTGGCTATAATATATTCAACCGAAGAAACAAAATTTTGTCTACTTCTCTGGAAAAAGAGGAACATTTTAAATTTTGTGTACAAAGCGAATGGAGAGTTCTCCATGTTGGCAGCCATTTTCTGCATGTACGTTTGACATTTTAAGGAACCCATGGGGGGTGTAAATCAAAACTTTGAAAATAACTTTTGAATGGATTATCCGATTTTGCTCAAATTTTCAGTTTGTTCATCTTATTTTTCTTCATTTAATGATAGCAATTTAATGTCTGAGTGTAGTTCCCCTTTAATACCATCGTAACTTGTATGGCTGAGATCAGGAATCTGTTGTTTACACCCGCATCCCATATGAAAATAATGGGTGATGTCATGGTATAATGCATTCTTTAATTCATATGGCTGTAGAACCTTTGGGCTTTCTGTCTCACAAGTTTGCAAAACTTCATGTATATTTTCAATTATTTGGAAGAGATTCGAAATGTGTATTCACTATTGTCTCTCTGTTCAGATTTTGTATTAGATTATTAATTTGATGTACAAAATTGTTTTGAACTTTCATTAAATTGGTTTTGTAGAAAAATGATTGATTTTGCCTCAAATTTGCTGGATATACTAGGCGAGAGGAAGGAGGGTGCAATGTGAGATGAATTGGGTGTTGTAAGTAATCACATGTCAATCGCAAGCTAGTTTGAAATTGAATCACACATATCATATTAACAAGTTGCGCATCTGATTCGCCAGGGCTGATCAACTGCAACTTTCTAGCAACTTCCCCATAAGAGGAGGAAAGAAAAGAGAGAAAGAGAGAGAGAGAGAGAGAGAGAGAGAGAAGTGCAATTGCGGATAATTCTATTCTTTTATTTTCATTTGTGTAAGGATAACATTTTTGGAAAAACACAAGGGAATATAGATATGGAGAGAGGGGGAGAGGGTAGAAAGAGAAAGAGGGTAAAAGAGAGAGAGAGAGAGAGAGAGAGAGAGAGTGGGGGAGAGGAAGAAATACAGATTAAAAAAAGAGGAAGAGAGTGGGAGCGACATTTTTTAAACAAAAAAATAAAGTCCTTGGAGAGTATTTGAGAGCATCATGATTTGCAAGTGATGTATGTGAATTGTTGCGAGGCATGCCGAATCCAGGTGAAAGTTCACTGTAAATCCTATCACAAGTAATTATTTGTTCACCAGAAATTTAGAGCATTCTCAAAGAATCCAGCAAAAATTGCAGATATGAAATACTTTCTTTCATGTAATAAAGAGATTATCATGGTACACTCAAGCCTTGTAATAACAAGATCCTTTACATTGAAACCTTGTTAAATCTGGGCCAAAATTCAAGGGTATATAAAGCAATGGTATCTGGAATTAAAATGAGTTTGTTGTACAACATTCAAATGGTGCTCTTTGTACAGTGAAAACTTGGTATAAAGAAAGCTCATATTACAAGATTCCTGATGCAAAGAGGTAATAAATCTTGACCCAGCGCTTTATAATTCATTGTTTTTTAACCAATATCCAACATGATTTCTGCTTTACTAATTAAATTTCTGCCGTTCCAAGCACCTGGTTAGACAGAGTTTCTACTGCAGTAGGGCTTTTTACAGGATTTGATATTGTAAATGAGGTGGGCAGGAACGCTGGGATGAATACAAACAAAAGTCAAGTCATTTCAGATGTGCTTTTTTTTCACAGATTGAAAGATCTAACCCAGAACAGTGTCCTTAGACTGATCCACCTCGGCAAAAACGTTTCTTTAAATTGTTCCAGCTTTGTCTCTGTTCACATCAGCTTTTCTATTTGGCCTGTTTTGCAGTATATTTAGGCATTTCCTCAAAATTGGTAACATGATCCCCTCTTCAAATATGTGTATCAGCTTTGGAAAATACTAAAAGTGTGAAAACCAGAACAATATGAACACATACACAAAAACAAATGAGATTTTTTATTCATCAATGTGTTGTTTATTCAAAACTGTTCCCGCTGAACAAAACAAAATTTACTTAAAAAGTAAAGCAAAAGGGGGGATTTATAAGTTTACGCACATGTCAAAGATTCTTTCATAAATGTTTGTTTCAGCAATGCTGTTTGATACGCATCAATGTTTGCATTATATCTTGTAGCCAACATATCGCCATAAATTTGTCACATTCTAGAACTCTCTTTGAAAATAATGCTTTTGGAGATTTTGTATCTTTTCTGCTGTCCACTGGAATCATTATTCAACAAATATAATGAAAATTTAAGACAACAGACCTAATTGTGTGACATACATGTAAAACAGAATCTAGAGGGACATGCATATACATACACATTTCTGGTGTATGAGGAGAGTATGAAATAGGTGAAGTCAGCAAATACAAACTGAATACTGTTGGAAAATAAAACCAGTAAAAAATTTAAACTGTGCAAAGCCTAATAAAATGTTCAAATGAATTATTTGATGTTGATATTTTGCTCTAGGTTGTCTCCATACACATAACAAAGTATATTAAGACTATTCATTCTGTTTTTAACAGTTCAAGTTATTGTTTTAAACCTTAGTCACATTAAAGCAAACTTTCACAGGTACTATCCGATGACTGCTGAACCCATGACTGTCAAGCCCATGCTTGAAAATTGTCAAGGACACAACACAGATAAAATGAGCTCTAGAAGTCCTATTGATTGAATAACATAGGCAGACCAAACATATCTTATATTCAATAATGTACAATGGATTCAATGAACTAAGCCTTCTACGTCATATTTCTTAATGTTTCTGAGCTTCAGCTCTTACAAAGTATGCCCATAGATTGCACATGGTGTGATTTACGTGGTAAGCAAATAATCATAACCAAGAATTACTCTCTCCCAAATCAATATTCATATATTTCTTACTTTCAAGAATAAGTAATCTTCAGCTAATTATCCAAATAACGGAATTTCAAGATCCACAGAATATGTGTAATTGTCATGCAAGACATAAATATGGTAATTTTCTTTAGATGCCCCATTTTTTCCTTCACTCACTTTAGTAAAGGTACATACATGTATATGCACATCATATTTACAAATACCTTTATAAATTGGATAAGCATCTCGTACTGTGTTCCCTCAACCATTGCTTCCTATGTACCACTTATACCAAGCACCGTTTGAAAAATTATCTACGAACAAAACTCATTACTATTGAATATATTATAATCTACAAGTGATTCCAGTAACCATGAAAAATAAAACAAAGGCACTCTTATTCACGAGTCCTTGATTTTAAATCATTAATCAATCACATTGCTTTATAACAGTTTAATTGGCTCTTAAATGTCTTGTTTTTCACCAAAATAATTCAGTATTCTGAATGCTTGCATTTTTAATCTAAACTAGCAACACATCTCTTCTTTGTTGCCTTTCCATATAAATGTCAAGCGAGTCACTTCAAAGAAGGTGTAAATCTATAGAAGAGAAATTGTAAAATCAAAAGAAATATTGATTATAGAACAACTATTCTATTATTAGTTTTTTATTCATGGCAAACCTACTTATTGGTCCATAAGCAATATCTCTTAAAATTTCACAATTTTTCGGATGTGACTTGCAGGACACTTAATACACAGCATACCTGCTCTACATTTATTTATTATCTTAAACATCTATCATCTACTAAAGAATATAAAATGATTCCATTGCAATGGAAAGGTAAAAAAAATAACAACAAAAAGAATGGAATAAAACCAACGGGGAAAACAACAATAAATGAATCTACTTAAAATTTTGGAGTAAAATGTACTCTACATGATCAAATTTGCAATGTAATTGCTTAAATATAAAGGAAGTAAAGTTACAGAAATTTGTACAGTAAGTTCTGTGAAAGGTAAAATAAGAAAATAAGTTTATCACATTCCTTTAAATATGTTTCATGTAGTTAAAATGCTTAAAATACACATGACAGAGTCTAAAAATATCCAAAGAGTATTGAAAAACTCCCCATATAGCAATGAGTAAAGAGAGCAAAGTTTTTCATGGGTTCTAATTGGAATAACATTACAAGTTCTGATGGTAAAGAGCTCATATTTCATGTACCTCTGAACAAAAGAATTTCATTACAAAATATAACACATTTTATAAGGTAGTATTCTTTTTGGTCAACATCTATTGAGAGCGCCAACACACTACTTTGGTATCATTCTGAACTCCATATCAACTTACAATGTAAAGTGTACCCCTTGTGAACTTGGATTCAATACAACTTACAATACCACAGAACATTTTTTTTTTTAGTTTCACACACATTGCTTCCTTAAATAAGATGTGAATAATACAATGTCCATTGGTCAACTCTGAGGACCTAGGGAAACGTGTCATCCTATACACAAACTGGAATGAAGTGCATTTCCCCATAAAAGCTAACTCAATTCTACAAATTACCTAACTATGTGCCGAGACCCAGAAGAATGATGTAATTGTAAACTTTCTATTTGTTCATTTGTGACACTTCGTTTTAACATCTGATCTAACAAACTGGGCTGATACTATATGAAAAGTATAATCGTTATGATACTTTATATTACTTAGTTTTCTGTCATGCAGTCATCTAATATTTTAATGTTGTGTGTTTCTATTGTAAATGGGCAATAAAATTTAATAGAATTCCCTAAAATCTGCTTAGCTCACATCTTTCTGAATCTTAGCAGACAGCATGATTAACCTGAATGCATGCGCCTGAATCGTAATGAAGGCTTCTGAAACAAGTAAAATCATTGCACACTACTAGTATTACTTATGATCTGATATTTGAACAAATTACATTATCACATCATTTGAAATGGGTATTTATGAGGTTCCCAAAGTTTAAATACTGTAAAATTCAGATTTTTTAAAAACTGAAGATTCATACTGTCACCTTGTATCAAACTACAATAAATACCAATTTCACTTGATAGATGTGTTACGTGCTTTCAGATGTAACGTGTCACAGGATGAAAGTCCAAGTACTGAACATATTCACATGTTCGCTTGCTCCATGCATTACAGACCTACTTTGGAAAGATTTTACTTTGCAAAGAGACAAAAGATACTGTAATTTCTTCACGAACCAGATCAATGCCAGATAATACCGTGTGCAGCAATGAGGTTAAAGGTCTCTTATACTCCCGGCATGGGGAACTTCCGTGTGAATTCTTCTACCCTACTCCTGAGGTCTGTGATCTTGGCTACGATTTCTGGGTCATTGGCAAGAGCCTCCTTGAAGTCTTTCAATTTCTTGCCTGTAGAACATAAAAATACAGATATTTATTGTCATGGGATGCAATATTTGCTTCATAACCTTCTCTAATTCTGTACAGTATCAATTAAAATTTGGTTTGATTTTGAATAATCAGTGAGTGGTAAAGGACGCAGGTTTTCAGTAGCGCACTGTCCGCGCTTTTGACATTGGTTTTGATTGGCACTTGCTAATCAACTGCAGCTTACAATTGATCGCAACTTTGTAGCAACACATCCTATCTCCCTATTATACTCCACTTGACATTTACAACCTATATGTTCTAGTAGGTATAAAGGCTAAAGTGTAAATGAAAATACTAGCAGGTTTGGAATATGCTTGGGGTTGTGACAACTAAGAGACATCAAATTCCACTCATGTTTACCATTATGGAATGGGAGCCCTTTCCACAATATATAGGTAATGTTAAAGATTTAAAAACACGTCACAGGCAAATGAAAAGAAACAGGACAGTACATTTGTTCATCTTCCAATGCCACTTACTCTATAACGTTTACAATTTTATGAAAGTCATTATGATCTATGCTCATTCCATCGCATACATTTACATATATTATCCTTCTTCCTTCTCCCCAATTTCTTGACCTCTGGAACTTATTGGGAATTGTGATGTGTGAGGTTATACGTACATATGCATGAAATTAAAGCACTTACCAACTTTGCCTGTGATTTCAAGAGAGATTTGTATACCCTCGTCGACCATATCAGCACACTTGACAAAATCAGCCTCGTCAAATCCTCTTGAGGTCATAGCTGGGGCACCTGAAACACAGATAGCACAAGATGATAATGAAACATGGATATAAAACAAATTTGAATTTATCAGACTTGACTAACAAATTAGCACAAATAAATAAGGCTCACAATATTACTATGAAGATCCCAAAATTATATTGCATAGACTGATGAAGGGATTCACATCATTAATCTATTAAAGTAGAAGATTATGTTTTCTGATTTCAATATAGCAAGTGGAATACACCACAGTTCCAGATTCTTTCTTTGCAAACTTTAGAGCATTTAAAGAAATAAGTATAAAGACTTAGGATTCAAGATTCATGTGTTTCACTAAATCATTTACAAAATGGATAAAATAAAGGTTTCTGGATGTGTTATCACTTACCAATCCTGATACCACCAGGGTTGAAGGCATTGGTATCTCCTGGACAAGTGTTCTTGTTTATAGTGATGGAGACCTCATCCAACACCAGACTTGACCTTGTACCATCACCACCCATGGGTCGAAGGTCAACAAGGATCAAGTGATTTTCTGTACCACCTGAAAATAGGGTATTCAAATGACAACAATTTTCTATGAGGATCAAACAATTAGTTCAGATTTCAAATTGAAGTTGTATGCTTTGGTTTTATTTGAACAGAATTCAGCGCATACACAATGCAACATTCCTTTCATAATAATAATAATGATAATAGAAGATGCAATTTATATAGCGCACTTATCCACTCTGCGGAGTGCTCAAGGCGCTAGGCATTATTATTACCCTGGCTTTAGCCCGGCATACACCAGCGCACATGGCATTTCAAAGAATAAATATTCCTACCAGGTACCCACTCACCTCATCTGGGTTGAGTGCAGCACAATGTGGATGAATTTCTTGCTGAAGGAAATTAACACCATGGGTAGGATTCGAACCATAGTTTCATAAAAAAATACATTCACATAAAAATGTTTAATCAGTTTGGTAAATCTTACTGATAACTGGTAGTGTAAAAGGACAAAAATAGTAGTCCTTACCTGTGATCAAGGTGTAACCCTTGCTAACGAGTCGGTCAGCGATGGCATTACAGTTCTTGATAACTTGATCTTGGTACTCCCTAAACATTGGGGTGTTTGCCTGAGAAATGAAAACAAATATCAGAAAGCATGATATTAGAGCTTCGCTGGATCAAAAAAATATCTGGAATCTCCATTACAAAAATTTGCAAAATGGCTGAATCACAAACAAATTTTAGTACCATAAAATGGTGAAAACTGGAACACCAAAGTGAAAATGGACAAAACTTAGAAGATTTGTTTATACCATCAAATTTTATTTTGCTTTTAACTTTCAGTTGTTTTCCTACATATTGAAAGATCTATCCAATAACAGCTTCCATAGAATGATATATCATGCAAGGAAAAATTCTTTGAAGATCTAGGTTTTGTGCTATTCACCCTTGGTGTCGGTGTTTGTCCGTTTTATGCCAATGACTATTCTACTTCATTTTTTAGAAAGTGGCCAGTGAATATTGAGTGAAAGCAATGTACCTGTTTCAAGGCAGTGGCTACTCCAGCGATCTGATGGTTGTGAGGTCCACCTTGCAGACCAGGGAAGAGAGCTTCATCAATCCTAGGCTTGAAATCATACATGATGTCCTTGCCAGTCTTGGGATGTACTCCTTTCTTGCCAACACGGTAGAAAATGATTCCAGACCTGTTATCATAAATCAACGAGAACGTAAAATCATTTCAAAGAAGAAGGAATTGACAGTGAAAATCTTCATCATGATTGTGCTTTTGTATTCTTCACTCTGTCTTCAAGTCTAGATGCAGGTTCTCTTACAGATTAGATATATTCCAATAATTCACAAGAAGGCCTAAGTAGACAAGGAAATTTCTATTGAACCAGGGCAAAACTGGATAAAATGTTTGCAATAAATTTGTCACATGCTTTTCTTTTGCAGCCAATGGCATAAGGTCCATGTGGGGTTACAATGACAGGCAAACACTCAAAATTTTTAATCTTTGTTCCACATTTAGCATGTATGATATACAGACCCATATATGCATAGACAAAGTTTGGATGATTTTAGTTTGAGATGAGCTTTAGATGATGCACAGCTATAATATCATCCGAAATTAATCTATTCAGATAATATGCATATGACAATTAAAACCTATAACAATACATCATATTGTTTTTTGGCTATATATGTTCAAATTATTATTTATCATAATTATTACTTCTAGTTGGAGTATTCAGTACAAGTACTGCTCCGTTTTGTTAACATTCATTTTACCACTTACTACCAGAACCAAATTGCAGCCTGCATCTTAAGTCATTATCCCTAGCCATGGTCAAACAATTAGCACAAGGCTAAATGCCCAGGCTTAGCCTTGTGATAATCTTAATAATGCTAAGCCTGATAACTACCAAATCATGTGATTATACATCCTCTGTACAATTCCATTACCAATCAACTTGTCAATGATTCAGGTTTTTACCTTGGTCCACGGAGGGTCTTGTGGGTAGTAGTTGTCACAACATCAGAATAGTCAAATGGTGAGGGGAACTTCTTGGCAGCAACCAGACCAGCAATGTGGGCCATGTCAGATAGCAAGTAGCTACCAACATCATCACAGATCTAGGGATAAGAGAAAGAATAAGGTCCATTTATGACAAACTTTGAATGCTCTGTATCATGCAGTGTACATGTATGGGACTTACATGTACCATAATAATATGTCTTAACATGGCAAATTAAAAAAAAGGCAATCATAATGGTACCTTTTTAGAGATTTATTGATAGAAATATCATGAATGGCAACCATATTCTTTTGAACACCCAAACTTTGTTAAATGAAGTAGGGCAGATTGAAACTCATTATCCCCTCTAGGGTCTTCAGCTTGGCCTATTTCATCCCTCATCAGACATTCTTGGGCTTTGAGTGATAGAGGCATGATGAAAAGCAATGATCCTTGTGAGCAGTCAATATACAAATAATATGCATACTACAAGTTGATGTGAAATACGATCTATTTTACATGTCATCAAATAATGATTATTTGAATTAATCAAAAGTTCACTTACACTTCTGAATCGTGCATAGTCTAACTTCCTAGGGTATGCTGAGTATCCAGCGATAAGCAGCTTTGGACGGAATAATTTAGCAGTCTCTTCTAGCTTATCATAGTCAATGAGACCAGTCTCAACCTGCAGAAAGAGATCATATCATAAAACAAAAAATTTATTTATTTATTTTTTTTTTTTAAATTTAAATTTATTTTTTTTTAAATAAATATTTTTTTTTTAATAGATTTCTATTCTTTGGTTGGTATATGTTCATCACAAACATTGCATATTTTATATAATAATGGTCGTAGTACTGATATTTCAGTATGCATGCTATAATTTTCATAGATACAATACAGATTAATTTGTGGTATTATTACCTAATTCATCAATAGTAATAGAGGCAGTTTGGCATGGATTATAATGACATGAATCCATGTCTAGACCTGCAAATGCATATTACCTAATCAAAGAGGAATACAGACTATTAATGTGTTTGCAGTGAGCAGGGAAGAATGAAAAGATACTGTGAAAGTTTTTAGCAAAATCAATTTTTTTTTTGTTTTTTTTTGTTCATGGGTTGGGATCCTTTAGTTGGCAAATTTAGCATCATTTGTAAGAGTAACTGTCCATACATGTATGTATTCCTGCTGATTAGACATTTTTGAAATGGATCAATATCATATTTTATCATACACTGTATATCATATTGATCAATATATTGATCAAAAATACCTTTGGCTGTCGATATGCATCGATATACATTTACTCATGCAAGTTTCCCACAGAATTTTAAAAGCAGAATTCCATTAGGTTTTCTTGATTTAACAATTGCTACTTTCCATTACTTCCTCTCTGATAGGTTCCCAAAATCAAACAAGTAATGGCTTCCATATCCCCTTGCAGCCATCCTTTCCATCTCATTTCATCATCAGTAAATGGGCTGTTTCACAATTTGGGTACCTTCTTCATTTCACCAACACCCTAAATTCAACAGAATTCCATTGACTTTTCCATGACTTTTCATATTGCTTTCCCATCCTTTACAAAATGGATGGGGGAAAATCAATATTATACATGAACATGTACCAATACACTTCTGCAAAGTTTTACTGAGATCATAATATAGAATTAGGCATACAGCTTCAATTAACAAATTTTAATAGGGTATCTGATAGAATGAGGAGATTAATGGACATTAATTCTAATGGCATTCAATTTATTTGAAGCCATAATACTCACATCTAGTCTGTAGGGCATAGATTCAAAGTAGATGGAAGTCGCCGATACACGTTTTGTAGGAGTCATAAATCCATGGGTTAAACTGCAAAGAAATATAAAGAAATCAATCATCAATTTGTTTTATTGTAGAATCTAGAAATGGGTCTAGCTGAAGCAAAGTTGAGTGAGAAAAAAAGATAGTTACAACCTCAGGTTAGTTTATAGCTGGAATACAATTCTTTCTTTGAACTGCTAGTTATTAAATCATGTAAATTGTCAGGTGTAGTACAGTATGGACAGAACGAAAGTTAACATGTCCCACTAAGTCCTACAAAAATGTGTTTTGCATAGTCTTTGGTGGGACATGGTGGGAATCAGTAAACTTTATTTCTGCCCAAACTGTACATATTAAAAGAGGAAAGCTTGAGGGATGTTTTTCTAATGGAATCATTAAAAAAAGGAACCTTTACTGATAAGATGAATTTGATCATCAAGAGCATTGTGAGAGTTTTGGGAGGAAAGTGGAAATGTTATAGAGGTGTATGTAGACCTGTAATGCTCCAAGACTGTTGGGTCATACACAGCACATCTATTGGCAAAGGAGCAGAGAATAACCCATGAATATATTGTGACCTTACAAAACTTTGACTTTCCTATAATCATTAAATCATATCGCATTTCATTATCATTTTGGAAGCAAAAACGGCCATGAAAAATATGCTGGAGATTAAAAGGATCAAGTGCTATAAAGTGCACTCTCAGCGAACTAAATTCAATGGATTTGATAAGGGGAAGTAAACAGTAGGCCTACACATATATATATACAGCTAAAACACATGACTCTCTTGATGTCACTACATGTAATGCAAGCAGCTGTTTGCTTGGATACTTTTTCTGACATACAGATACATAAAAGAAAAAAAATGAATGTGATTATGAACATCTACATCTCAATGTTCATGGACCATCCTTCAAAGGGTCATTAAGTTGCTATAAGTACATGTTTGTTTTTACATTAGTGATATTGTGGATTAAAAAACCTTGTGTTGGCAGGTATCAGTGTTGACTAAATTTGATGGTCAAGGAGTACATCCTATTCTGACTGACTTGATTACATCTCAATCATAATGTGATTTCATGTACATATCTATGCACACAACTCTGTACATGTACATACATGTAGGCTCCTGTCTTTTTTCTGCAGTTTGATAGGATAGCCTTGAAACAAATTTTCGTTTTAACTTGACCAAAATAAAATATCATGGATCAATTATAGCTTCCCACAAGGAAATCAGATGTTTTTTAAATGTTATTTGTGCTGCAAGAAAATTTGTTCCGAGTTGAACAAATTATTCTGTACATTTACATTGAATCATTGTAATCCAACACACAATGTAAAAAGTATGGAAAGGAGGGGGTGGTTGCTTTTTTATCTAATTGAAAATTATCTATGTTTCTAAATGCTCACTTGTATCCATATTTTCATTTGGACAATGGACTATACATTGTGTAAGGTTCAGTAGCAGCACAGTTCAGGAAGAGATAAGAGACATCTGTGCATTATTATGTAATACGGATAATACCATGATATGTAACACCCTATTTTTGTTTAACCTTGTCTGACACACTGATATCAATCAAGTGCACTTTAAAAAAATCCATATGCACAGATGAGGACTGTATTCCTATAAAATGAAATAAAATTGTTAACATAGGAAATTATCTAGAAAAATCACTGAAAGTGAAAGATATAAATGTTCAAAAGTTAATAATTTCTTTCAAATTTTCGAAAAATTCTTTTTGTTTAAAATCATCATACATTATTCTTCACGGGTGTATTAAAGGCCCAATGAGCCATGTACATATAATTGAGCAGCAGCAGACAATCAGAACTTACTGTCCTCCATGAGGTAGATCCAATCCCATCACTCTGTCATGAGGTTTTAGCAGACCAGTAAACACAGCAAAGTTAGCAGGTGAACCAGAGTATGGCTGTACATTTACACCCCACTTCTCTGGATCAAGGTCAAACAGATCCAACGCCCTCTCTTGACAAAGAACCTCCAGCTTGTCAATCACTTGAGTGCCTCCGTAGTACCTTTAGAAATTAAGGGCAAATCATATTTTAAGTACAAGTAAGCTGCTCCGCCATAGAACAAGACACCACAATGTTGGATTTACGTAGATGCTACACTCTGGAATTTACAAACCAACTTGCCCTCTTGCCCAGAGCACGTGAAAATACTGTGTGGGCAGGCATTTCTTGAACACGCTTACCCAAAAAGTGCCCAAATCGTTCAGCATAATCAATATTAAGATATCATGACTTCAAATATTTTTCATTGAGACGAGTGGTATTACACTATTTAAAATGTTTCTTCTCCTTCTCGTATTGATCGTGAGCTTTAACAAGAGTATTGACATAAGAAGCGTTTTTTTGCCTCAATCAAAATAGACATAGCATAACATGTAGGCTATGCACTGTCAGTAAGCAATTGGGGCAAGCACAGTCGGGCAAGTGATAAAAAGACATTTTTGTAGAAGCCTGTACACTACAATGACTCTACAGTGTTATCCTCGAGCCTTTTTATTGGGTTTCATTACAGTGTATGCATTACAAAATGGCTGGTTTTCACAGGCTGTGAAAACCTAAAGCGTAATTTGTGAGCAAGGCTATACCAAAGCCCCTTATATTTCAGTTTTATTTAACACGAGAACTAAATTTATCAAAACAATATCTTTTAACTATCATTTTTTAAAACGGAATTTGCGATTTTTTCACTTTGTTTTAACCCCGGAGCAGACCATTCGATCTCGATTACAATGTAATGAAGCTTACCTTCTGAATGGGTAGCCTTCAGAATATTTGTTGGTAAGACATGATGCCAAACAGTCCATCACAGATGTACTTGTGAAATTCTGAAATAAAAATATAATAAGGTGGAATTTTAATTCATATACCTGAGAGAGACACAGAGAAGGGGAAGGTACATATACCTGTATTGGAAGTAAGGGGGGGTCAAATCAATGCAGTGGAATGAATACACAGAGATACAAGTAAAGTTTCTATATGAAGGATGCACAAGACAGTCTATTCCGTGTAAACATCTTAAAAGTTACCAAAATCGACCAAAATGACACCTGCTCTCATGCTACAGGGAAATGGCAAATTTTTTTGAACAAAACAACAAAATTTCATGAAAATCAGAAAAATAATGTTATGAATTCTAAAGTAACAAAAAATTCAAGAAAAATGACCATCACTTGACCAATTAATTGACAAAAATATGACAGCTATTTTGTCAATACTATAACTAATTTTCTTATAACATTTTCCCCCAAACAATAAGATTACCTACAAATTTTGATCAAGAGTAGTTAATGATAAATATGTTTTGCCAGGTTTTCATAACTTGAAACATTGCATAGCATTGTGTTCGTTCAAACAATTCTAAATGGCCAGATCCTAAATACTACCTAAATGGTTGATGATGTACATGAACTAAGCTGTGAAAATATTGGGCTTTAAAACCAACATATACATGTAGTTTGCTGAAAAAAATTCAAAAATAAAAATATGACCTACACATGCACACTGTGCAGGAATAAAGCATAGCAGTACATGTACAATTTTCAAAGAAATCTTGACAACTAAGTACATTGGATCTGTATAACTTTCTTCTTTCTTTGTTGTTTTTTCATCAATCAGAATGTAATAACTTACATGTAGGTCAGACAACTCCGTTGGATATATTTTTTAATAAAAAAAATCTTCATGTGTGACAATGTCTTTACACTGCAAAATTTAAATAAATAACGTATACCTGAGATGAATTTTTTTATTTTTTAATCAAATTTTCTTAGTTCATGAAATATTTCATAACCTGTTTTAATTTATGAGGTAATCAAATGGCTGGAAAACATATCGAGTAAATATATAATTCAATTTTAAAAAATACTACAACTCAAGTACGTACAGTTATCTGCCAGAAGGCACATGTACTGTACATGTAGCAACACAATGTACACTGTGCACAGAAAACTTTACAGATATATAAATAATGTACAAAAAAACAGAATTTGGGGCCTTACGTATAGGGCCCACATTAATATTCATAAAATAACAAAATTTGTGTTCATACTTTTCTGTATAATTTGGAGCCTGCAGGGTACTAAGGTGATTGTAATTCAGATTGTTGGACAGTTACCAATGGGAAAAATATATTTGGGCCTTGTAATGTAGCCATATGATCCTTCAGGTCTACATGTATATGGCATGTCCCCATCCAGACAGATTAATTATATGACTAGTGCAACAACAGAGTCTGTGAATAGAGACTATCCACAGAGAGAAAGAGAAAGAGAGAGTGGAGCTCAGAGAGTCTGTTACATCATGACTGGGTGCTGGATAGGATGATGGAAATTTCCACGTGTGCGTACAATACATGTACACTAGCAGGCTTCCTCGTATTCATCATGGGCCCTATTCAACAATAGTATGCTTCCCGAAGTCAAAGCTAGTCAACCATGTCATTGGTCACTGGGCAGCATCTGGTACAATAGCAAGGTCCCCAGGTTGCTCATTCAGCTGTTTTATTGAAATCAAGGAGCCAGCCTGCTGCAATTTAGACTATTTGGAATTCCAATAAAATTAACTCTCTCCGAGAATACGAGAAAGAAATAAAGATCACAGCAATCTTCTTGTACATGTACAGTGTACATGTAGGTCTCCTACAGTTATAGTGATTGCACACCACAGTAATTTTGAGGCTATCAACATATGTGTAGAAAACAGTATGTCTCTGTACACTCATTAGTACTCCCTATTACACTACGGAAAAATGAGCACTACATGTACATGTACATGGAGATGGATTACCAGAAGTGCTTTACCTCGTAAATGTACACATTTAGCTTTGTACATGTACATTGGTAGACTGAGGACAAGGCATACTCTTTGACAGTACGTCCAAATTAAAAACGTACTCTAAAATGTGAGACTTGTAGGCCTATTTTACAAGGGAACTTCGCCCAAACATTGTTGTGCTCTGGCAATCCATTCAAAAGTTGTGAATTTCCGAAGTCTTGATTTCCACCCCTCCTGAGCTACTTGAATTGGCAACCTACAGGCACAAAATTGCTGCCAACATAGAAAACTCTCCATTCACTTTGTACAGAAAATATCACATTTTGTTAGGAACACTGTAGACTACATTTGAATAAAAAAGATTCATCCCAAAATGCATGCAGAAACAATATATCCATATCATACATGTACTGTACTTGAAGAGAAAACTACAGTAAACAAATTGCCTTCTTTACTAGAAAAAAGAAGAAAATATGAAATTCTGTGTACAAAGTAAATGGAGAGTTATCCATGTTTACAGCCATTTTGTGTGTGTACTGTAGGTTGTCAATTTAAAAGAAGTCTACCCAAATAATTTTTTAAACAGGAGCAGAAAAAAATCATGAGCAGAAGAAATAATCGTAAGCAGAACACAAAATTGTTTGAAGAAAATCGGACAACAAATACAAAAAGATATGAACTTTTAAAGATTTGAGGAAATGAGCAAATCAGTGAAAATTTGCAGTCATGTTGCCAATTTGATTACATCATGGGTGCACTACTAACCAATATTTTTGGTGCAAAATTCAACATGTCAACAGGGAGTTTACAGGAAATAACATTTTGGAGAAACAGTAATATTTTATAAAAGTAATATTAATTTTAAATAAATAGTCAGTTGTGCATCTGTGACGTCATCCGTTGCTAATTTGTCCAAATATCTAAACATTCATAAATTTCTTATAAGTTGTCTGATTTTTCTCAGGTAGTTTCTCCTTTTTAAGGAGCCCATGAGGGGCAGAAGCAATTAAATATTTGAAAATTCACAACTTTTAAATGGATTGTCGGATTTTGCTCAAATTTTCAGTTTGATCATATTATTATAATATTTTTAAAATGAAACTTAAAAGGTTATATTCTTTCAACATACCAGTACGTAGGCATCAATTTTTTTTCATAAATTTAATCTGGCACTGTTTTTCTTATATATGTATTGCATAATTTGGTAATGTCATTGGGGAACTGTTAAATCTTGTTATTGTTATTGTTAATTATGTAATTGTCTTGTTTTGTAAATGTAATTGTTTTATGGTACATTATTTTAAGATTTTTGTATAATATCGGTTGGCCGTTTATAAGGGCTCTTTCCTTTCTGGCTGTTAATACCAACCATGCAATTTTATTTTTTACACTGTAACATTGTATTGTTTTTATCATATTTTTCTCCTTTGTTTTTTATTGCTATGGTGAAATAAAGTTGAATTGAATTGTCATATTTTTCTTCATACTATTGAGAGCACATCAATGTCTGAATGAAGTTCCCCTCTAATTTTTTTAGATGATCTTGTGTGTGAAAGAAGCTATGCATGTTGAGCAATGGAAAGCTGCTGACTGAGCCCCCTCCATCCCACCCTCTCATCTTGACAATCTTTCTTAAGCCAGTGGAAAATCAAACACTTAAATTGCTCAACATATTAAAAGCACTTCTGACTATATTTTCAACATATACACATAGTATCAAATATTATAGTTCTCACTGATAACAAATATGTTGAGCACAGCATGTTTTATTTGGACTTTGAACTCCAATGACTGATGTGAAACCCTGTACTCTGGTTGTAATAGTGTAATAGTAGATGTATCTGACAGAATAAGCATGTCATCAAAATTCATAGCCTCTATGAATATTGACTGTTCAAATTAAAACAATAACATGTAACACATGAATCTTAACAAAGTTTTTCTGATACTTTGATTAAATTTTTGCATCACCTCAAGCCTCACACATTATAGTGCAGTCTTTTTTGATAAAATTGCATCTGCATTTCTTAAATAAATGTTTAATAAAAGGGGAACTACACTTAGACATTAAATTGCTATCATTAAATGAAGAAAAATAAGATTAACAAACTGTGAAAATTTGAGCAAAATTGGACAATCCATTCAAAAGTTATGAATTTTCAAAGTTTTGATTTACACCCCTCATGGGCTCCTTAAATTGGCAAACGTACAAGCACAAAATGGCTGCCAACATGGAGAACTCTCCATTCGCTTTGTACACAAAATTTCACATTTTCCTCTTTTTCCAGAAAAGTAGACAAAATTTTGTTTCTTCGGTTA
>BQKZ01007758.1:0-21345 GCA_036244855.1 Temnopleurus reevesii | reverse complement strand
ATGTCTTCCTATGCCTACCTATTTACTCTTCATTGATATGCTATTTATCTCTTTTAGAAAAACATCTAAAATTATCATCAAATTTCATTGTCAAATGAACAGATGGCCTGCAAGCTTTTATTTCAATTTTTTATAGAGGTGGTTCATAGGATTGGTGAAATAGCTTAAAAGGGTGAAAGACATTAGAGATTTAAAAAAAATCAAAGGACTTTATCAAAGTGCTATTTACCTCTGTTATAAACACATTTAAAATCATCATCAGATTTCAGTGTCAGATAAACAGATAATCCGAAGGTATTACTGCATTTACTTTTATAAAGGTGGTTTATATGATTGGTGAAATGGCTAACATTTAAAAGGGGAAAAAGACATTGAAAAAGTTTGAAAATCAAAGGTCTGGGGGTGGGGTAGGGTCATGAGATGAAGTTACAAAGAGTCACATATTTCACACTGTGTAAAAAAAATAATAAATAAAAAAATTAAAACATCATAATTGGGTCTTTCCATGGGATTGGGTCCATTTTTGTGACATACCCAAACCCCTATATCCATGCCTTTTCAAACCAGGCAAATATTGTAAAATAATGACATACCCCAAAAACAGTGTCCCACCCAGAAGCATTCCTTAAAAACAATAACATATTGGGATTCGACACCTGGCAATATCTTGTACATGCAAAAGCAATATGAAGTCCATGTAAAATACGTGAATTTTTGTATGCCTGTAGCTTCAAATCCAGAAAAGATTTCCAATTCAAATGTGTATTACTGAGAAAAAAGGGCAATTTTATTCAATAAATCAAAGCTTGAAAAGATCTGCATTGATCTTCAGGGTGAAGTGACAAAGAGGATACCTATGTTACATGGACATCCCATGAAAAGTTGACCCAGCCCCATGGAAATACCCAATTCACCTACATGATAATGAGCAGAGACGTAAGAGAAAGCATTTTACGAATTAATTTTTTATAATAGCTTTTCTGTGTTTATTTCTGTAAATTGGCAGCTGATAAAATCTGAAATGTAAAGTCTCTCCCTAAATGTCTAGATTCCTGCAAAAAGTTGATGAGATCTCATTCATTTTCATTAATTTGTGCACAGGTCCTTGTTGGGTTATACTTTCAAATAACCATTATTGTACAATTTGCACAATTACATATGTGTGACAGATACATATACTTTCACAAATAATAACTAGTGAAATTTTTTCACTGAATATCCAGCTACAAATATGTATCTGTAAATATCTGCTCACAATTTTTTTTACAAAAGGAAGATATTGATGAAAAAATACAATACTGTATAAGCTGACATTTTCGCTGGGGTTTTATTTTTTGGAATTTTGCAACCATAGATTCGCTAAAATTGCCACTTATTAGAATGCCCTAGATTTGTGCACAATAAAAAACAAAAACGTGAAAATAGCAACCCCCTAATATGATAAAAGATCTGAAATTCAGTGAATTATGTATGCTAAATTCAGTGAATTATGTATGCTAAAATATCAGCTTTTACAGTGAACATCCATTTAAGAAATTAAAAAATAAAAGCAGAATTCTTTAGAGAAAGCAGTTTAACATTGAAAGTGACATCATGCTTACACAAACTATCTACAGGACATGCAGCATGCATAGAGACTTGAATGACATCTCGCGTCCCTGCAGGACACCAGAGTCATATCGGTGACAATAAGAACCGTCATGCAGCAGCGGTGCTATGACAGGGCAGCCTGAGGCAACCAATGGAAGGTTTATAGGAAGAAGGGGATAAATACTTGGTAGAATACCGCAAGCGTCTATCCCGGCTGCCGTATTCACTCAGCATCCTGCCTCGCACGCCCACTGCACTGAAACCAAGGCTTACAACTCGTTGATGAGCTGAATCCCTGAAAAAAAATGAACAAGAAAAGAAAAATCTAATTGAATTCATTTTATTTGATGAAGCTAAAAACAATTCCTACCTGAGTATGCCTGTGAATTTAATCTCACTGCAACTCAGAAACGCACTGTCAATCTGTGTTTATCCATGTTGGGATAAGGCAGGAATCATTTCAATTAAACCCAGTTCATTTTACAATCAATATTATTAAAAATGAATAAGGGCGGTTCTGGATAACAGCATGACAATGAAAAATTAATGAGTGTTCACTTGAAACAAAGTCATAAACTTTAATAGAATGGCAATGCTATAAATAAGTCAACCTTTCTTATGTCCAAACTCACACAGCCATAAACTTAAATAGAATATCAATGCTATGAATGGGTCAACCTGATGTATCTCCAAGCTCACATTGGTTAAAACGATAAAGTGCTTACCTGACAATACAGTTAACACCAGTCTTCTTCTGTAGTTTCCCTTATATCTGTGTACCAAAGACTGGTGTTTATAAAGCGCTTACCTGACAAGACAGTTAACACCAGTCTTCTTCTGTAGTTTCCCTTGTATCTGTGTCGTAATGGTTGGTGTTGAAAAGTGCTTACCTGACAATACACTTTACACTTGTCTTTCTTTTGTAGTTTCCCTTGTATCTATGGGGTATTGGATAACACCATAAAGTGCTTACCTGACAATACAGTTAACACCNGGTCTCCTTCTGTGAATTCCTCTGTATCTGTGTAGTAGTGGATAACACCATAAAGTGCTTACCTGACAATACAGTTAGCACCGGTCTCCTTCTGTGAATTCCTCTGTATCTGTGTAATAGTGGATAACATCATAAAGTGCTTACCTGACAATACAGTTAGCACCGGTCTCCTTCTGTGAATTCCTCTGTATCTGTGTAGTAGTGGATAACACCATCAAGTGCTTTTCTGACAATACCCTTTAACAATACACCCTGACATCTGTGTAGTAGCGGATAATACCATAAAGTGCTTACCTGACAATACAGTTGTTAATACCAGTCTTCTTCTGTAGTTTCCCTTGAATCTGTGTGGTAATGGATAACACCATAAAGTGCTTTCCTGACGATACAGTTAACACCAGTCTTCTTCTGTTCTTTGCCCTGTATCTGTGTAGTAGCAGATAATACCATAAAGTGCTTACCTGCCAATACAGTTAACACCAGTCTTCTTCTGTAGTTTCCCTTGTATCTGTGTAGTAGTGGATTACACCATAAAGTGCTTACCTGATAATACAGTTAACACCAGTCTTCTTCTGTAGTTTCCCTTGTATCTGTGTAGTAGTGGATAACACCTAAAGTGCTTACCTGACAATACAGTTAACACCGGTCTTCTTCTGTAGTTTCCCTTGTATCTGTGTAGTAAAGGCTGGTAACCTTCTGCTCATCATGTAGAGGGGTGATGTCGGGCAAGCATACGTTGCTGGCGGCAGGGCTAATGCTAGGCTTCCACTGCTTTCCCTGTTAGCTGATCTCTTCAGGAGGCGTTCCATATCGTTTCCTGTCTCAACAAACTGACGTATGAAGCTATCCCTGTTGGTTGAACGATCAAAAACATATTGTAGATTTGAAAGTGAATTTTAGGATTCTTGTCCCAACCACAAGTCTATTCCTGAACTCAGGCACAAACTGCTTGGCGAATGTTTTTTTTTTTAATGTAACTAAGGAAACGATCAGAGTTTTTAAACTTGGTGTCAGCAGTGGGATCAGGACAATTCCCTGGACAGATTGATAGAATGGTATTCAAGTCAACAGAACAGGTTCCAAAGCTCAAATTGCTACGTGCTATTTATCTTTTTTGGATGCACTCCTTGTCCTTTCCTGTATTGACAGACAAAAAAGTAAGAATTTGGCATTTTGGTTTTCTTGGTTGGAGACTTTAACCTGGTGGCAGCGGTGGGATCAGGAGAAATCCCTGGAAAGACCTGGATAGATGTTATTAATGGTATGCAATTCAACAAAAAAAGGTTACAAAACTCTAATTGCTATGTCCAATTTATATTTGGGGGATGCACTCATTGTTCTTTCCGACATTTACAAACAAAAAAGTAATAATTTGGCATTTTGACTTTCTTGTTCCAACCCAACATTCATCAATTATTTTGATTAAGAATGGTGAAAAACCAATTCTTTTCAGTTTTGGGACTGGTGGCAGGAGTGGGATCAAAATAAATCACAGACATGATGGTATCAGCAATCAGCAACATTCCACTACTCATTGAATGAGATCATGGTGGGTTCAAGGCTCACTAATGAATACCTTGCACCATAAAATAGAGGGTTTTTTTCTTCAGGATTTAGTACATCCTTAAATATTAAATCAAAAGGCAACCAAAGATTTGTGTGCAATCTTGGGTCAAAGGAAATTATTTAGCACACAATGTGAAAGCAGATATATAAAAATAATTGTAGCTGCTAGATGACTTGAACTGATAAATGGAAGATGTTTCAAATGGGACAAACTGCACTATGAGCAGAAAGTACAAAGGAATTGGAATTGGACAAAGTAAGGCACTTCATTCAAGCTTTCAGAACAGTTTTATGTACATAAAAGAAAGTGGCTGCCTTGGTTAATTACTGACTAGATGGGTCACCATTTCTGAAATTTCTCTGCTGAATAAGAGCGGAGGAATCGTCTTTGTGTACATTTAGCTATTGGCAATACTTGAATGGAAGTTTTCTTGGTCCAAATTATTTCTCCCTTCTGCTCACAATTCTGAATTGAACTATAGTAACTGAATGACTTAACTCACCTTATTTTTGGCAGTGTGAATTCAGAAGGGATCTTGGAGAGCATGATCATCTGAGGCTTATCACTGCAAGTGAGAAAAAAAAGGGAGATAGGTAATCAATCAACATTGTAATGACAGGAAATTACAGTAAAGATCACATGTCTTTTGTATATGCATATGATATCATTAAAAAAAATGTTATATTCATATTCTTTCTTTGAAAATGGTTATTACAATGCTTTCCATGGTAATGAATTAAATACAAATGAGTGAAATTTCTCATTTATGGATACTTTTGGAAGACCAAGGGGGTGTTGTTCAAAAGTTGCAATTGATCGGAAATTGCAGTTGATCAGAATGCGCCAATCAAAATCATTGTTTCATGGGCGTTTTGTTAGAAGCGTACACCATGCGCAAATAAAAATGTGTGTTACAATTTGCAAAGTTGCAGTTGATTTGCAGCTGATTTTGAACAACTTCCCCTTAGCCTCCGAAGTATTACTTTGGCTCCGCTCTAATTTTCTGGCTTCAAATATTTTATTTCTTTGATATTGATATCCCTTCCATATACATTTCCTTAAATTCACATTCTTTCTTTTAAAACTGTCATCATAATGCTTTTCATGGTAATGAACAAAAGACAAATTACTGAAATAACCGATTTACACAAACTCTACACAAAAATTCCAAATCTTCTTGGTAAGACCTTATCTGCCATCTTCTGTTCTGATGCTTTCATTTGTTTTATTCCTCTGAAGTTCACATCAAGCTTCAAATAAATACCCCTTTTAGATCATCAAATTCCTTAATTTCACATTCATTCTTCGAATATCAATATTATAATGCTTTTCGTTGTATGAATAAAATAAAAATGAGAGAAATTCCAGACTTACGGGAACTTTTGGAAGACCCTGAGTCTCCTTGGCAAGACCTTATCTGCGGTCTTCTGTTCTGATGCTTTCATTTGTTTGATTCCTTTGAAATCTTCACCGAGCTCCAAGTTGTCCAAGATGACAGCAACGAACAAGCTGAGCACAATCTAGTCAGAGTGGAAAGAAATATCCTTTGTCAGAAAAATGATTTCAAGGATTTTTCTGAACAAATCAACTTACATATAAGGAAATCAAGCCATTTATGTGATAAGAACGGAAAGCATGTGTGTAAATATTGTCAATTATACAGTGTGTCTCAATAAAAACGTAACACTTTTGAAATGGTTGGCAAATTGAGCATATATAGTTTTATGAATAAATGTTGATATGTATAGAAAGCTGAAGGATCGACCTTTCTTATGAGATGAAAAATTGGAAAAAAGAATCATGCTTCGATGAACAGTGTTCACTTAAGTTAGAGGTATGAAAATGTGCCTGCGCAGGATTTTTCCTTTCAATTTTGGAGAGGTAAGCTACTTGTAGCTTAGCTTACAATAAGGTCGATATGAGATATTCAGGATCGATGAAACAACAGGGTATTTTAAATACCGTGAATACCATTCCTTTTTCTCTGATATTTATCAATCCCGAAACATCACCGCCCATTCCCCACCCACACACACAAACGCACACACAAACGCACTCACACATTTCCACTCCCATCTTATTGTACCGGGTATAACAAAAAAGTCTTTTTTAATGTTTAAAGATGTCCATGTTTCTTTTATTTTTTCTTATTTACAACTGCTTTGTTCATCTTGAAATAAGGATCTGACAAAAGTAATCAGTCCATAGTCCACATGGTTATTCTTTTTCTTGCCTGAATATCACGGCTTTTAAAGTATCGATTGAGTAAGGGTACCGGTAAAATTAAGTCTTTCACATTATTGATCGACGTCCACCTTTTCTCTCGATACACGATCTTGCCCATTTCAGCATGTCAGCTCTCCTGACCTGACTGTTGCTCTGTCCTGACGAATTAAGGTCATCAATCTCGTGTCGGGAGGTATGGTGTAGACCTTAATCTTGAATCATTCCCCGAAGAAGAAGTCGAGAGGCATCATATCAGGTGAACGTGGAAGCCATTCAACTTCATATGATCACTGAAGAGCTGGGTGAGGTGTTCTGCAGCAATGGCAAGGTGCCCCATCTTGCAACCACCATACACGTCGGAACCGTCCATTCCTGCCATGGCGATATCTTGCAACTCTATCAAGGGCAGGGATAACATGTCCATCGATTATCGGGACGATTATTTTTGTCAGGTCTTTCATTTTAAGATGAACAAAGCAGTTGTAAATGAGGAGAAAATAAAAACAACATGACCATCTAACATAAAAAGATTTAACTATTTTTTTTACAATACGATGGGAGTGGAAGTGTGTGCGTGTGTGTGTGTTTGTGGGGGCGGTGGTTTTTCGGAATTGATAAATAACAGAGCAAAAGGAATGGTTTTCAATCTAATCAAAATACACTGTTGTTCCATCGATCCTAAATATCTCAGATAAATTTTTTTGTAAGCTACAAGTAGCTTACTTGTCCAAAATTGGAAGGAAAATCCTGCGCAGGCACATTTTCATACCTCTAACTTAAGTGAACACTGTTCATCGAAGCATGATTTTTTTTTCCAATTTCTCATATCATTAGAAAGGTCAATCCTTCAGCTTTCTACACATATCAAAATTTCTTCATAAAACCATATTTGCTCAATTTGCCAACCATTTCAAAAGTGTTACGTTTTTATTGAGACACACTGTATAGAAATATAACTATTCATTTGAATTCAGTTTATCTAGTAACCCAAAAACATGATTTCCTAGGTAACATCATTTTTTTTAATATGATTAATAGTGTGAATGTATGAATTACTTTTTCTCAAATATCTTATGATTCTTTATTTTTACAATATACTTCTATGAAAAAAATGGATCAATGAAAAATATTTAATTTATCACATTATATAAAAATGTATGAAAAAATCTCTTCAGGTCAAAGAATATTATACAGTTCAAAAGTTTGGGCTTATATAAACTCACATATATTTGTTTATTTTCACTTTTTACGATACATTTAAAGAATACTTTGTTACCTTAGTAAGTCCAAAAATGACACCAAATGAAAAAAATATATATACATGTATTTACACAGTATAGATATGTGAAGTATAGTGATGTCATAGTTGCCTTTTGTCATTATAAACAAGCCGAGTGGGGCAGACCCCACAGTGGAATTTTTAAGTAATTATCACAAATTGTCCAAAGTTGCTTAGAACTGTGCACCATGACAATGTGGCCTTTATGACATCATAATTCAGGAATATAACCCACCTAACAGACAGTACAGCAAAAAGGTACATGTTTGCAGCTAGGCATCTATGAATCTTGAGATACGTAATACATAGCAAGCGCACTAATTTGTTTAAGCTTTGAGCGTGGATATTTAAATATATGACCGCTTAGTGAGTTAAACAATGTTTTCTATCTCAAATTTTGGTATGAAGTGAATTGCATCTGATCACAGGGTTAGACTAATAAATGCTCATTCCGATTGCAAGATTTAAATTAAGTTTACCAATGCCTTTTTGCCAGTTATTTCGAATTGACATATTGTTTATTTAGGAGTTGATCTATATCACAAAAGGAACTCATGAATATGAATGAATTATTGCTATCTTATCAATACCTTACTAATCAACATGTTGTAAATTAGCTCTATTGAAAAAAAAAATTAATCAGATCGATAAATACAATTTTGCTGTACTGTTTGTCACGTGGGATTTATATCTGCATCAAAAATACACTTAACACACAGTTTGTCAAGCTAACATGCAAAGTATCATGCATTGTAATATTGACTAGTTTATGGCAAACATCCGAAGATAAATAAAATAAACTTTGCCTACTTGAAATGTTGTGCTATTAAAATGCTCAAAAGCAAATTAATGCCTCCTCCATAATTAAATTTCAATGCTACAATCTAACATTAATTTGTTGAGTCACACCACATGCAAAGAATTTCCATATGAAAGATTCATGGAAAACCTCTTGAAAGGAATGCTATCTTCATCTTATGTTTCTATAGTGCATCTATATGAACAAATTTTCAACATTGCACTAATTCTGAGACAAAATTTATACAAAAACATAAATATACCGTACAAGTGAATTATGTAGTACAAGCAAAAATACTGTTCTACTGAATTGGCATTCTACTATGTATTCATATCAAAATGAACATAATAGATAAAAACAAAGCACAAGACAGACATGAAACATTACACTTATAAACAGACATACATACATGTAGATCATATAAACAGTGGTAAAAAAAATCATTTTCTTTCTAATGATTTGAATTGTCACATCAAATGTCATTGTTATGTTTTCCAAATGTTTGGTAAAATCAAGGAAATCTAACCAATAAAAGACATTCTTTTCGGGTTCTTAAAAAAAGAGCTCTTTGCAGGAAATCTTTCATAATTACACATAGATACAGAATATAATGAAGTAATTTTGAAGGCTGTAAAAATAAAACTAAGCAATAAAAAAAATTACATCACACACAAAACAGTGGACAAATAATTTTTAAACACTTTTTAACCGAATGAAGTAATTTTTATAATGAATTATAAATTAAATATGACTTAAAAAGGTAAGAATTATTATTGTAAAGTTTGCAGAACTACACTGTATATTTTAAAAGAAAGAAGGATTGAGGAGGGTTGAAGAGAAAATTACGGTTATGTCACTGAAACAGATCTGAAAATAATGAAAAGGGCAATGGTGATGGGTTTAGAAGAGGGGTATAGTCATAATTATTCCCCACACATGAAATTAATATATTTTCAAATATAAAAACAAAAGAAATTCCCAAGGAATCAGGATTAAAAAAAAGACCAATTGTGGATGATAAAAATTGTGATATCTTGACAAAGTAAACAAAACAACATAGACGAATCCCAAAAATTCTATCTTCATATTTTCCAAAATATACATTGTAGCCAATTTTATATTTCTTCTGGAACATGTACTTATGTTAACTGGCACCAACACAAGACAGACAGAGGAACAAATTCCAGATGAAACACAAACAAATAACAAAGAAAGACACCTTTTATTACATGCAAGTCATCTCCAGTTGATTCCTCACATGCAGCATTTCACTTTCTGTAACATTATTTCCAACCCTATTTGTGTTGTTAAGCTAATCAAGGATGATGTTTGCAATGATCGCAAATGTGACTGAATTTTGGATCATGTGTCGTATTAAAAAACAAATCTGTCTAGTTTTTACTCCAAATGTAAGCCATGGATTTTATGGTAAATAAGTAATTCTTAGTGTTTTAATTACTTTTAATGTACGTCAGTCTACATGGCTACACAATATTTGATTAAAAATATTTTGAAATTCTTTCACTGAACCACTTAATTCAGAAGTATTGAAGCAAGTAAGTGTAAGCTACAAAAACAATGTTTACAATTTTTTCTTACAATACTGAACTCTTTAACAAAACAATTCACCATATATTTTACAAATAAAAATTACATGACAAGGAACAAACTACAAACTTTTGAATATTAAAGTATGACAATTTCATAATATCAAGATCTTAAATCTGTGCAGCATTGAAATCTATTTATAAGGTGAAAAATATGTGATATATCAAGAGGTAGTATTTTAGCACTGCTCTAATTTAATTATACATGTACAGAGATGCCAACCATTCCAGAATGTGTGTTACAATATAAAAAAATTGAATTAAAATATGAATCACCAAGCAGGTTAAACAAAAATTTGCTCATGAGATAAGAGAGAGAGAAATTTAACGATTATGATAATACCTTTATACTTTCTCTCCTTCAAAAATCTGTGGCTCATCTTTTATGTGATATGCCTATTTCAATTTCTATCCTAATGCATATTTTGGAATAGTTGGCATCTCCACGCACTCACTGCACTGCAATCAATAGGATCATAAATTGACATTGGCAGTGTGTTGGCATGCAAAGAATGTGTGCAAACCCTTCAGGGGGCCCAGCGTGGTATAGGTCAAACGTATTTAGAATTGAGCTATGCAGCTTCTAATAGATTTGGATATTAATTTAGTTTGAAACACTGTAACCTATGATAGAGAGGTGAAAGGAATATTGGACGTTTGTGAAGTATTCTGATCCGAAGTAACTAATCTCAGTTTGGCTCTAGCCTATTTGCATCTAGTATTGATAAAGTAATTCATTACTCAATTTAATAATCTTTTAAAAAACAAGATTCTCCCTTCTCTTGACAAACTGTTTTCTAATGGAATTTGATGAATTATAATTTGCTTAAATTTGATCTTGTATATTTCATTCACGATGATAAACGTCTTTTCATAAAATAAATGATTTTGTGTTTCTTTTCTTTTCTCTCTTTCTCCTTTTGTTGTTGTTTTTAGTTTGTTTTTCATCATGATACATTAAAATCTTTATTTCAGTTAGGCCAAAATTATACATTATTTGGATGCCCTCCGCCAATCGACCCTCTAAATATAGTTCGACATGAACTTCTTCTCTTCTTTTTGCTTTTCTCAAAAATTGAAAATTCTCACAAAAGTCATATAAAATATGACCTGAAAAGAATTTTCAGATACTATTTGGCTTTTCATCCCTTACATGTACATGTCTCTTATTTTCCTCGTGAATATTGTAAATTGTGTTCGAAAAAAATATGATTTTGAAATATTCTGACATGTTTTTTTTTTTATTGGCATTGGGGGCATCAAAACAATAGTCAAGGCAGACAAAAACACTCAGACTCAGAAAAAAAAATCACATGTAATTTACTATTTTAGACATAATTCAAGAATTCAGTCAATCTGTACTTTCTTCATTCTGATGAAAATGGTGGATTATAAATACGTGTAGCATTGATCTGTAATATTAAGGCAGCTACTATCAAATATCAAATGCAATGTACAATGTAGTTTTTTTATCTCTGTGTAGTGCTGTGCGGCATGACATGTGCATCTGTGTGCAGATCTAAATTAGTAAGGAAGAAATTTCAGGGAAAAAAATCACAAAGAATAACAGAGAAGGAAAAAGAGAAAGTAGTGGGACAAAGGAAATACAGCAGAGAGTTCCTATAAAAGAAATTCAAATGGCCACAATATAAAAAAAGGCGAGATTCTGAACAATTTTTTTTTCAAGTACGTCTGTCCACTCAAATATATGATTAAGATTATGATTATGCCTTTTTTTCTTATATTTGAAGAAAAGAAATTGAAGAAAAAAACAATCATGTGACTAAAAATTAGATTGAAATTGTTTGAAAATGTTTGAACACAATCGTTCTCCATCTAATTTCGAGTGAAGATTAAAAGTGGATGTTATATTAAAGCTGGTTTAAGGTTTAGTAAGCTTAGTGGGTTTTGTTAAAATGTGGCTTTACCAACAGGACTGGATTAAAGTCATAAATTTCATAATGATGGTCTCAATTAGAGCATACACTCTCCAGGGGTATGAAAATGGAAAGACTGACTTGCATAGCATTTCTTCTCATTTTGACATTTCATCTTCAATATTTTTTTATTCAATTGACAAGTGTAGCAAACAAACATTTTGCTTCTGCCTCTTTTTAAATTTCAGGCAACAAAATAAATAATTTGGTCCCCAAATTCAAAAGTAATTTTCCTGCGACAGACAAAAATATTAGTTGGGTAATCTGTTTTGAGGGACAAAAGAGCAGGCGGAACATGTTAATCTAAGGATTTTTTCAGTATGTTACGTTTTTAGCAATGTATTCGAGTGAGCTGCAAAAGGTTAAGTTGCACAGAAAATATAAATTCTGTATATTATGCAATGGTAAAAAAGGACATTGATGAATTTTCCTTGGTGACATAATGTGTAATTTTGTATACATGTCATGATTCATAGGGTTACTTTTGAAGCAAGTTATATGTAATGTTAAGTGTGAAAAGCAACTATAAGAATAGGATATTAAATACATTTACAAGTTATTACTCTTTAGTCTTCAGCTTAATCCGAAGTGACTATACAATATAACATACATACCAAGCCTAAATTCCCCTTCCCATCGAATAATTTATGCTGTAATTAGAGCAAAATTTTGAGGGGTATATCGTATTTAAAAGGCAATTTAATTAATATTCATTTTAAATGAGTTGTATATGGATTTTATCTTTCTTCACTCCCCTATTAAACGTGGTCTGGTTGGAATACTTTAATTCAATTTCATGAAGCAAGTATCATAGTTGCTCTAGCATGCAAAATAACATTCTGATCAGAAGAAAGACATGGAAAATCATGATTAAATTTCTTCCAAGTAAATAATGTGATACTCAATGCTAATATTGATCTACAGTAACATGCAACCCAAGTCAGTGCAAAAGTATGAAGTAAGTATGATGCCATCAGAAGATATAGAGACAGAAATACAGAGACATTAAAAGACATGAAAAGCATGCATTTTGTGTGCTATGATTCAAGTGAGTGCAATCGGATAATAAATTGTTTAACCCATTGACTACCAGAATTGGGAAGTCCCTAAACTAATTCTATGGGATTTCCAGAATTCATGAGTGAATGGGTTAATGTAATATCCATTTCAGGGAGGTCTATATTCTTCTCAAGAACACCAAACATAGTCTTAAGCATGAAGACTTCACAAAACATGCAAATCAGCACCAAAATATAATATTAAACTGCTGTGATGTGCAATCATGCTACAAACGCAATGAGAAAAGTAGATGGAGAAGGACGTGTGACTAAATTAAGCAAATATCGCTCATTTTTTTTTCACTCAAGGCACCTTGAGCCCTGACGCATTCACAAGACAATCAATAAAAGAAAAGAGATAGAGGAATATTTACCACTGTGGCAAACAGGTGGTATGCAATGAAGTAGATAGCTATGACAGGCGCCAAGGCGTTGTTGTTGGCAGCCAGCATACACTCATACATGACGATAGCCCAACCCTTTTGAGTCAGGATTTGGAACATGGACATGAAGGCCTGTCCACGGTCATCGAACGGAGAGAGGGATAGGAGGAAGATGGAAGAGGGGATAGGTGGATGGATAGATAGATGGTAAGATTGTACAAAAGAGGTTAAGGTCAATATGGATAGAATAAAAAAGATGGATAGAATAGTTGGGAGGGTGGGAGAAATGGTTGATAAATTGACAGATAGATAGGTACACAGAAGGAGGGACAATGTATTACAAAATAGAATGATAGACAGATAGATTGATAGGGAGGAGGAAGAAGGAAGAGGGGAAAGGTGGATAGATAGATAGATGGGAAGATTGTAAACAGTGCTAAAGGTTGAGGTAGATAGACAGTGTACGAGACAGATAAATTAGTAGGGAGGGTGAGGGATGGACAGGTAGACAGAAGGAAGAACAATGTATTTCAAAATAGAATGATAGAAAGATAGATTGATAGGGAGGAGGAAGAGAGGAATGACAAACACAAAAGGAGCAAAGACAATGGAGGAATATAGTCAGGGGTAGAGAGAGATAGATGGGTAGTTTTATATAGAGCAATAGAAAGGTAGACAAAAAAGAGAGATATTAAAATGGACAAAAAGAATTTCAGATTAGAGGAGGGAAGAAGGAAGAATGATAGATGTCCAGAGAAGATTCACACCACACAATTTAAAAAGTTAGGAAAAAAAGTAGAAATAAAGATAATGGGTGATTATGGAAAAGGGGAGAGGGGAAAAAGGGAGAGAAATATTAAGTTGGGGAAGAAAATTATAGAAATATTGTTAAGTGATTTCTGTTGTTTATGATGTCCTGTGAAGGTGAAATCCTGCAATCTAAAATTGATTATTTCTAGTTTAAATGTTGCCTTTATGATGGTTCTCGTGTTAAATGTGATTCCTACCCTATCATTTACTAATCTAAACTTCTTCTACATATTCCATGACAATGCATGATAGAATTTGAAGTATATATTATCAAAATTTAAAATTCCTTTTCCAATGTAAGCAAATTGATTGGTTATTTGTTTATTTGGTTATTAGGTTTAAGATGGACCCAGAATTGTCAAATTCAAATCAATTTAAGAAAGAAATGTAGACACTGCTGCATCCAAAAACATTTCATGCCACAGTAGAAAATGGGGAAAACTTCTGAAGAAAGAGACATGCCAAGAGTTTTTGTTTGCTTTGATACAGATAAAATTCAGAACTGGTCCTGTCCATTCATTAAATTTCATTATCCAATTTAAGTAACACTTATTGGTGTTATCATGCAATGTCATATGTAAAGAATTTATTCATAATTAATTGAAAGCAGTTGGGGGAAACTCTGAGAAATATGATTTGAATACACATGTTCTAGCATATCTTCTACTTTAAAATTATTTTTGATTATTTTTATATTTTTTGTTAAGCAAACTTAAATATGAGCTCAAAATGTACAACAATTGCCAAAAAAGAATGATGTTATCTGCTGTAATTTTCATAGAAGTGCCCATTAAAGACATGAACTGCTTGAAACAAATCAAAGTTACATACATGAAAACCATTAATTTGAACAAAAAATAATTGTGACCATTTCTACAATCTATTAGCAACAATTAATCAAAAATTATGAATTGGATTATACAACCGATAGACCTCCAGAATGCTACATTGTATATAGGCATTGCAGTAAAATTGTTAGAATTATTTCATAAACACAAGGTAAAAGGTAAAAGTTATATACCAAAACATGTGTATTCAACTTGATAATTCATCAATGATGTGAATGATGGGTGCTTTGGAATGATGCAAGCATTTGTGGACAAGGACGTCTGTTAAAAAAAGATTCCCTGATGTCTTCTTAATAGCAATTCCGTGTGAACAATTGCCATGTCAAGGATTCTAATGGTATTGCATTCCTTGACAACTCAACTGTTAAATCAATACTTTTGAAATTAAAATATCAGTTAACATCTCTTTATATAATCTGGAGGAATTTCAATGAAATAATCACCTAACATCCAGCACAGTCAGTGTAACAGACCTGACACTTTATTTGGAAATTGTTCTTGTACAGCACTGACCGCTTGCATCACCCCTACAGTACCATTTAGCTAATTTGTACTACACTTTAAACACTCAAATCCCAAACCCTGTGTATGTTGAGTGCATAAAATGTATCATTAATAGCTACAGGGTACCATATGCACCCTTAATTTCAATCAGAAGGAACGGGGAAAGAGTTAAATAACACTGCGAGTCAGTTTGCAAACGTAGCACAAGTCATTACTGCGTGCCGGTGGTTGCAATGCGAGGCTCAATAGAGGGCTTACCGAGGAGGAGAAGACGTGAATCATTACAAAATACAATGCGACGAGAGGGGAGAGCTCCTGCTTGCAAGCGAGCAAACAATCGTCAACCACCTCTACCCAGCCCTCCTGGGTCAGGATTTGAAACAACGACATGACCGCCTATAGGTGGGATCGAAGGCGGCACATTTTTCAAATTGGCAACATATCTTATTGATGTAAATTCCTGGAGAATATCAATTTATCTTCCACTGTTCCCAATATCAACTTGGAAATTCATGATTCATAATTACTCTCTCGCGAAGTATTCACTAAATTTAAATAAAGTGGCATTATATAATATATAAATCAGCTTTATTGCTAAAAATGATGATAGAGGATCATTGAAATATAATCATCATTCATATAATGCGACGAAAGGGGAGAGCTCCTGCTTGCAAGCGAGCAAACAATCGTCAACCACCTCGACCCAACCCTCCTGGGTCAGGATTTGAAACAACGACATGACCGCCTATAGGTGGGATCGAAGGCGGTATATTTTTCAAATTGGCAACATTTTTAATGTAGATTCCTGGAGAATACCAATTTGTCTAGCACTTTATTGTAGTTACCTGGGAAATTCATGATTAGTCTCGCAAGAAGCATTCACTAACTTTAAAAGTGTGTGGCAACATCGTATCTATAAATCATTTTTATTGCTAGAATAAAGAAATTTTAAAAACAATAATGCAAGATAATTTCAGGGTTAGTAATATTCAAGATGTACATTAAAGGAATAATAATTTGGAAGAGAACTTCTTGAAATTTGCAACATTAAAGTATATTGTTTCACTCTGAGGGATGATTTAGATGAGATATAATGCAATTTATAGACTCTGCTATTTACAGAAAGGATACCAGTATGTAGGAGCCAGATCATATACTCAGAATTCAAAATTTGGTGACAAAATCTTACAAAATATCAATCATCATCACCTGTCACAATGTTTCATCCCATTGCTGTAAAAAATCAGTGCTGTTATAAATAATGAAAATAAATATACAAGTAGATCTAGAAGCAGAGCATGATAGCTAGAGAAACCCTAAAAGAAATATCTCAAAACACCATTAACTGAAACAAAATGTTAATTGAAATAGGCATTATTCGATAGAATATTGAGACTTGATAAAAGACAAATGTATAATTATAATACTGCAATAAACTGTTGACAGAACATAATATGAATAATATCTTTTTTGATTGAATTTATATTGAAAACAAAAATATCAAAAGAAGCTTTTGACTATCCCTTGAATTCTGGGTTCAGTTTAAAATCAGACCTCTCACACTCCTGAAAAGAGAGACCTTGTCACAGCCAGAATCATTCATCACCAAAAATTACCAAAGTAACAATCAAAGACAGTGCTTCACATCCAAAAATCCAAAGAATTCATTGGATTAGTTGGCTCAGACATCATTTATCAATGCGACAAACTTTATGAAACTTCCTATGGGTCTGAATTTGCTAAAAATTCATGTATACTGAGAGATTGGCATCTTTAACATTGCATACCTAGAAGCACGAAATACTCTACTTACATTTGGGAATGTATCAAACTGCTTGAGATCCTCCACATAGCAGAAGAGTTGAAGACTGATTACAGAGACTAAGATGAGTGAGCTCATGGTGAAGAGAATGAGTGTTCCAAGCTTGATGAAAGGCCCAAAGATCTATGATATCAATATAAATACACTCCGTTTTAGGAAATTATGTAAAGTAAAGTTAAGCCAACTTACGGCGAAGAACATGTATCAAATGTTATGAAAACTTTTAGTAAATCTATTGTTTGTACATAACTTTCATCATAATCATCATTATTTTGACAATAATTGCTCCAAGCTTGATGAAAGGCCCAAAGATCTATAATATCAACATAAACAGACTCCATTACAGGCGAATATTTACACTAGGATGAGTGAGTTCACAGTGAAGAGAATGAGTGTTCCAAGTTTGATGAAAGGCCCAAATATCTATAATATCAACATATCAAATAAAAGAATTCAAATTTGAGTGAAATCACTGTGAATATGGATAAGATGCATTATAAATTGCGTCTATTGCTAGTATATAATTATCGTCATCATCATCGTCATCGTCATTATCATCATCATCATCATCATCATCATTATTATCATCTTTATCATCATCATCATCATCATCATCATCACCATCATCATCACATAAACCATTATCATAGTCATCATTATCATCATTTTTCAAAGAATCAACGTTGCAAGCTTGATGAACGACCTAATCATCTACGATCAAAAATAATCATAATTCAGATTTCTGATTTCTGAATTGATAATTATATCATATTGATGACCTTAAGGTGAATAATGCTAGTGATTGACCAAAGAACTCCATTCATTGAAGTTACATTTCTACATTAAAAAAAAATTTCAACAAGTAATTTCCAAGATTGAATATCCAGGAATAATTTGTAACAGTGTGCAAGTTCATATTCACCTTTCTGCTGAAGTCTTCAAGGGTAGGCGATAACTTGATGAGTCGGAAACAGCGTATAACCTGAAGAACACAAAACATCAGAATATCACAGCATTACCCTCCTCATACTTTTTCTAGATGGGAAAATATATTTTTCCCTACTTTTGGGTTTTGAGGGATTTTTTTTTTTTTACTATTTTCATCTACTCTTTTGACAAAGTAGTAAGAAATAGACTGTTTTGTAATCTATTTCCTGAACACGATGTTTGACCAATATGTTTTTAGTATATTTTCTACCAATAATTTTTACGACTAACTATCTTTGTGGAAGTAGCCAATAAATTTCCAAAAGATACAACATTATGTATATATTTTTCATACATCTTTTTCCAATAATCTTGAATGTATATCTATTTTTATATCTATTTTTTTTAAATCTATTTTCTGTCAAAAAAGCATCTTTTCCTCATTCCTCATGTAATTTCGCGAATTCATTGTACAGTGCAGTAAAATTAGCTTATAAAAAATCCCAGCAAAAAAAAAAGATTGCAATTAAAAAAAAATACAAAATAAAGTATTCCAATGGGCAAAAAATCCACATTAATGTGTTTGAACGAACCTGGAAGTACGCAAGCTGAGAAGAATAGAGCCTGGTTGGATCCATGATGCGGATGGAGTTGCCAATTGCAAGACAGAGCTCAAACTTATGAAGAGATCTTTTGAAGTAACCACGGAAACCAAGACACCAAACCTTGAAGAGGACCTCCACATCAAACAGTAAGGTGAAGCCAACCTGTAATACATGGTAGGGGTGATAAACCATTGATGATCAATATATATTTGAAATAAATTATCCACATTCATAATTTAACATCACCTGAAATAATTATCACTAGGTAGATAGGTCATTGATGATCAACATAATTAAAGTGAATTATCCATATATCCATATTGAATAATATTAATGTATATCATTAATGAAGATGATCTGAAAATATGAACAATCATCAGGAAAATGGACTTCAAGTCTGGTAATTCTTTTGAATGTCCAAAAACTTTTTTTTAAGTTTGAAAAGAGCCTCTTTGGCATCAAATATAGCTTCAGACTGAATTTGAATGAAATTCTTCCAGTCACACAAAGAATGCAGTCTGTTCAATGAGAAAGAATCAACAAAATTTAAAGGTCCTCTTTTTTACATGTTCAGAGCGAAGTAAAGCAATATGTATACTGCTTTCAAAAAAATGTGACAAACAGTTAAAACATCACAAATGATTCAACAATATCAATTTGTAGCTGTATGTGCTGAAGGGAAAATCAATCAGGATTTTTGTAAAATTTCTATGCAGGAGACACAAAATGGGAAGTGCACCAAGAGAAATCATTAAACTAGATGAATCCTCGACTGCGCACGGTCAAAATTTATGCCTCCGCCATCACGCAATGAGAAAGATATGTACGGCTTGTTTGTTCCGTGCCATCAGAAATCAAAAACATTTTACAAATTTTGGGCACTGCGACCTTTGACCCTGTGAAACCAAAATTTCATCAGTTCTTCCTCACATGCTTATACATAATTGAGCTACACACTGTAAGTTTGAAAGAAATTGGTTCAATTTTTCTGTTATACCGTGAGTTACAACAATAATGAGCTTTATCGGGTTTTTCTGCCAGGTGACCTTTGACCGACTGAACCCAAAATATAATCAGTTCATCCTCACATGCTTATACATACTTGAGCCAAGTTTGGTCAAAATCTGTACGCAGTTCTGAACTTATTGCGGTAACAAGCTATTTTAGGTGATTTTTTACAAATTTTTTGGCTCTATGACCTTTGACCTTTAACCCATTGAACCCAAAATCTAATCAGTTCATCCTCACTTGCTTATACATACTTGAGCCACGTTTTGTCAAAATCTGTACAGGACTTCTGAACTTATTGCGGTAACAAACTATTTTGGGTGATTTTTGGGGCCTTGTGACCTTTGACCTTTGACCCATTGAACCCAAAATCTAATTAGTTCATCCTCACATGCTTATACATACTTGAGCCAAGTTTGGTCAAAATCCGTCACGCGCTTCTGAACTTATCACGGTAACAAGGTTCGGATGGACGCACGGACGGACGCGCGGATGGACGCATGGATGGACGCACGGAAAACCCGAAAACATAATGCCTCCGGCACCACCTTACGATGGCGGAATAAAAATAATGCCTCTGGCACCATCTAACGGTGGCAGAGACATAACAATTAGGCATTGCAAGTATAACTTTAGAATTAAGGCGTCGAATATTACATTATTACAAAATGAATGGTCCATACCTGTGATATGTATAACCCTTGGTGATACATATTCTTGAGTGCGGCATTATCCTGATAGAACATATTATATGTAGACGCAAGTACAGCATCGACGGCCACCATGCCGAGGATGAAGAAATGACAAGATCTTGATTCAAGCACCCTCTGACAGCACATCGGCGCTGGCCCACGGCTGTTATTTTCATCGACGATGGTGAGCTTCCATGGCGTGTAGGTACCGTCATCTTGTAACACCTGGAATTTAGAATAACAATAATACAATTGTACACAAATTTTTTTTGAAGGGTCATAACAAATAGTTATGTTTCTGATAGCACAACAACGCCAGCCCACGGCTGTTATTTTCATCCACTATGGTGACCATATAGGTACTGGCATCATATAACACCTGGTATACAGAATATCAATAATATAATGATAGAAAGAAATCAAATAATTGTAAAAGATTGTTGCAAGTGGTTATAAAAATCTGTTATACTGAAAAGATGACAGGATCTTGATTCAAGAAATGTATGTTTTGGCCAAGCAGTAGCATTCATCAATTTAGTTATACAACAACAGGCTATCATTCTAATTATTTTTTAGAAACAAAAAGACAAACAATATTCTACATCCCTTTCTAATGAAAAGACTGGATGGTATCAACATACCTTTGAATCAAAGGACTGGGCAGCTCCTCCTCTTGTCCACATCTGACG
>BQKZ01007757.1:12241-28717 GCA_036244855.1 Temnopleurus reevesii | reverse complement strand
GAAGAAGAGGAAGAGGAAATTTACCCGATGTTTATTACAGTAGTGGAATATTGTCTCTTGATGCGAGAGGTGACTGGGTCGGGTGAGGACGTCGTGGAGATGATCCGAAGAGGCGGAGAAGGAAGATGTGGAATGGGAGAAGGAGAGGGAGATGAAGAGTTGAGTTAGAGATAGATAAAATGAGAAGATGGTGATGAAGAAGAGAAGGAGGAAGAAGAAGAAGAAGAAGGACGACAAGAAGGAGGAGGAGAAGTAGCATAAGAAGGAAAAGGAGGAGAAGAAGAAGGAGGAGGAGGGGGAAGGGGAGAAAATGGAGAAGAAGAAGGAGAAGAGAAAAAAAAGAAGACAAAGAAGAAGAAGACGAAGAAGAAGGAAGATACGACTGGACCTGTTGATCTCTTGAATTGCTCTGAGGAGGTGGAGGAGGATAAAGAGGAGAACTGGAAGAAAGAGATGGAGACAAAGAGATGGGGGGAAAGCCGCATTGAGGAAGACGATGGCGGGAAGGAGGAAGAATAAAGAAGTGGAGAAGAAGAGGAACAGAAGAGGTACTAGACATGGGTCTAAATCTCGACAATGGAGGTGTGTTTGAGAAATATTGGATGCAAATCATCATGAGCAGACTTTTGGACAAAGTAAACATCATTCAAGCATTCACAATAGCGTGATGCACATAGAAGAACGCCGCAAAATGATCAGGGAAGGTACAGTGGAAACTCGTTATAAAGAGAACTGATATAACGAAATACCTGATATAAAGAGGTAAAACATCTGGTCCCAGCTCTTTATAACTCATTGTTTTTTAACTCTGCTATAAAGAGATAACTGCTATAAAAAGGTATTTTTGATGGTACCAAGCACCTCATTATACCGAGTGTCCACTGTACTCCGTTTGTGTACATCACTAATAAGGTTCAATGAAGTTATTTACTGTGTCTAAAATCGTGTCCCTTCTACTCACAGTAAGTTATCTTATTCTCGATTCCCCATAGACATAGCACCCTTCAATTTCTTTCTCCTGCTCAATACGCTCCACCCATTCTCTCTCACTTATTAATGTACATCCCTACCCCTTCTCCCTATTCCCTGTCTCTTATACACATCTAGATGTGTATAAGAGACAGTAGTAGTAGTAGTAGTAGTAGTAGGAGTAGTAGTAGTAGTAGTAGTAGTAGTAGTAGTAGTAGTAGTAGTAGTAGTAGTAGTAGTAGTAGTAGTTGTTGTTGTTGTTGTTGTTGTTGCAGTATAAAATACCTCGTCGGGTCGCAGAGGGGTAAGGGGGCAGGAACGGGAAGAAAGAGGTAGCTAGAGGTGGTGGAAACCAGGAGGAGGAGGAGGAGGAGGAGGAAGAGGAGGAGGAGGAGGGAGGCAAGGGGAGAAGGAGAAGGGGATTCGAAGGGGTTGAAATGAAAGATATAGGAAGAATGAAGATGACAATGAAAAGGAATATGAGGCAATACGAATGATGAATTAAACAGCTCCAAAAAAAATCAATTGACTATTGAAACTTTAAAATCGCAGATGCTCCATGACTTTTCAAGTCACGCATAACCCAAGGCCTCTACTTTTCGTAATTTTATATATTCCCAGACATTTCACTCCTGAAAAACGACCGGAAATGTCTCCTGGTCATTTCACCCATCACCATAATGGGTCAAATCGAAATACAATTGGAAATGACTGGTCAGAAATGTATTGATCCAACACAATCAGAACTAGAAGACCTCTTTCCTTGCTGCAAATACAGACATATCTCGTATAGTATGTCAAAATATGGCAATTACTGGGGGCCGAACTGGGCCGACAAGCAATAAAAAAAAAAAAAAAAAAAAAAAGGTGAAGTCTTCACCTCAAATTTTGAGGTGAAGGGGGCTCAGGGGGAGGGGGGCTCAGCTGGGCTGACAAGCAAAAAAAATGGAAAAGGTCTTCAGCTAAAATGTTGCGACCCCCCTGGGGGTTCAGCTAGTCTAACAAGCACAAGAAAGGGGGAAAAGAAAAAGAAGAGGGTCATCACCTCAAATTCGGCGCCCTTTTTACCTAAAATTTGGCACCCCTAGCTCTGACCGGACGGCTAGCGCCCCAAAAGCCCCCTCCCCCCTAAAGTGCATACATGGATGGTTTCTGACAGAATTCTGAGAATGCATGCATTTATGTAAATTCGAAGGGCAAGATGCGAATGAGTTGTAAAGGCATTGGACCCGAAGTGTTTGTGGCTTCATTTACCCAGTGCTCGTTAGTGGAATATTGTCTCTTGATGCGAGAGAAGACTGGTGTCGGGTGAGGACGTCGTGGACGTCGGAAGGGATTGAGAAGGAAGAAATAAAGGTGGATGAAGAGGTGGGATATGGGATGGGAAGTATAAGAAGAAGAAAAATAAGAAGCAGATGATTAGGAAGAGAAAGAGGGAGGAGGGGTAGAAGAAGAGGAATGAGGAGGAGAAGAAGAAGAAGAAGGAAAAGAAGAAGAAGAAGATGATGAAGATGAAGAAGAAGAAGAAGACGAAGAAGAAGAAGAAGGAGGAGGAGAATAAGAAGAGGAATGAGGAGGAGCAGGAGAAGAAGAAGAAGAAGAAGAAGAAGAAGAAGACGAAGAAGAAGAAGGAGGAGGAGGAGGAGGAGGGGGGAGGAGGAGAAGGCGGAAAAGGAGGAGTAGAGGAGAAGAAGAAGGAGGAGGATGAAGAGAACTCGGAAAAGAAGAAAGAAGAGGATGAGGAGGAGGAGGAAGGGGAGAAAATGAAGAATTAAGGAATAAGAAGAAGAAGAAGAAAAAGGAAGAAGAGGAAGAGGAAATTTACCCGATGTTTATTACAGTAGTGGAATATTGTCTCTTGATGCGAGAGAAGACTGGTGTCGGGTGAGGACGTCGTGGAGATGATCCGAAGAGGCGGAGAAGGAAGATGTGGAATGGGAGAAGGAGAGGGAGATGAAGAGTTGAGTTAGAGATAGATAAAATGAGAAGATGGTGATGAAGAAGAGAAGGAGGAAGAAGAAGAAGAAGAAGGACGACAAGAAGGAGGAGGAGAAGTAGCATAAGAAGGAAAAGGAGGAGAAGAAGAAGGAGGAGGAGGGGGAAGGGGAGAAAATGGAGAAGAAGAAGGAGAAGAGAAAAAAAAGAAGACAAAGAAGAAGAAGACGAAGAAGAAGGAAGATACGACTGGACCTGTTGATCTCTTGAATTGCTCTGAGGAGGTGGAGGAGGATAAAGAGGAGAACTGGAAGAAAGAGATGGAGACAAAGAGATGGGGGGAAAGCCGCATTGAGGAAGACGATGGCGGGAAGGAGGAAGAATAAAGAAGTGGAGAAGAAGAGGAACAGAAGAGGTACTAGACATGGGTCTAAATCTCGACAATGGAGGTGTGTTTGAGAAATATTGGATGCAAATCATCATGAGCAGACTTTTGGACAAAGTAAACATCATTCAAGCATTCACAATAGCGTGATGCACATAGAAGAACGCCGCAAAATGATCAGGGAAGGTACAGTGGAAACTCGTTATAAAGAGAACTGATATAACGAAATACCTGATATAAAGAGGTAAAACATCTGGTCCCAGCTCTTTATAACTCATTGTTTTTTAACTCTGCTATAAAGAGATAACTGCTATAAAAAGGTATTTTTGATGGTACCAAGCACCTCATTATACCGAGTGTCCACTGTACTCCGTTTGTGTACATCACTAATAAGGTTCAATGAAGTTATTTACTGTGTCTAAAATCGTGTCCCTTCTACTCACAGTAAGTTATCTTATTCTCGATTCCCCATAGACATAGCACCCTTCAATTTCTTTCTCCTGCTCAATACGCTCCACCCATTCTCTCTCACTTATTAATGTACATCCCTACCCCTTCTCCCTATTCCCTTCCCTTCCTTTCTTTTTATCTTAAAGGGGAACCAAGTCCGAGAGTCATCATGTTCTTATCAAAAGAAGAAAAATCAGATGAACAAACTGTGAAAATTTGAGCGAAATCGGACAACCCGTTAAAAAGGTATGAATTTTCAAATGCACAGAGATGTGACGATCACTGCCGCTCATGGGGATCCGTGCGATCGGCAAAATCGATGGAATCTGTGACGTCATGTCGGACAACTCCTCACCCACTTTGTACAAAGAGTATTTTAAAAATTGATCAATGTACAATTTAGGGTAAGGTTGCAGCATGAATCTTTTTAAAATACATGCAGAATCAATACAGAAATGCTATACCCCAACCGAAAATTGGCATTTTGTTGAATTATCTGAGAAAAAGGAGAAATTGTGAAGTTTCGTGTACAGAGTGAATGAAGAGTTGTCCGGTATGACGTCACAGATTCCGTCGATTTTGCCGATCGCACGGATCCCCATGAGCGGTAGGGATCTTCATATCTCTGTGACTTTGAAAATTCATAACTTTTGAACGGGTTGTCCGATTTTGCTCAAATTTTCAGTTTTTTTATCTGATTTTTCTTCATATCACGAGAGCACAATAATTCCAGGGGTTGGTTTCCCTTTAATCAGTGTACTTCCCCCCCCCCTCGCTCATTGTCATTTATTCAATTATTATCATTATTATTATCATCATTATTATCTATTCGGCAATGTCAATAAAAACAAAGGTAAAAGACTCAAATAATACATGTACATAATGAAAATATAAATCAATTATCTAACCATATTACTTGAAGCAGTCTTCCTAGTGCAACAGTTGATGAAAGAAACCAAACTTAATTACTGTGACCAGAAATAGATCATTTGTCCATATCAACAATTGCATTAAAACGACCGGTTGAAATATGACATAATGATTAAACAGGAAAATATACAAAGCTAGAAACAAAAGTAGGAAATTATCATTTCATGGCAAACACAGAAATTCTCCTACATGTATTTACATTTGAGATAAAAAGACAAGGTATATAGTTATGTTGTGTTGCAGAGTAAAGCTAGTTGGTATATTATTGAATGCAAAATCTAAAATGTACCACAGAAAATGGGTATGTATATGAGGCAACAGAATAATCTCATATCTTAATTGAAGTACAGTCAAATCTCGTTATAATGAGGTCCTTGAAACCAAAAAATATCTCTTTATATCGAAACTTTGTTATTTCAGGGCCAAAATACAATAAAATACAAAGTGATGGGACAAGGAAAACTACCTTTTTATAACGAGATCTCGTTATATCAATGCTCTTTATATCAAGGTTGGACTGTACTGTGAAAGCCAATGTTATGGCATACATAAATTTAAAATGGTGAATTTACTGGAATTCATACCTACTGAAATGTTAGCAAGTTGTTATTTTCATCTCCCACAGCAAGATCTTTCTCCACGGGCATTATAATGATTAAAAATGTAAGCAAAGCCATGGTCGCAAATTTTCTCTTTCTCTCTTTCTCCCTCTCTCTCTCTTTCTCTCTCCCTCTCTCTCTCTCTCTCTCTCTCTCTCTTAATCTCTCTCTCTCTCTGTCTGTGTCTGTCTCTCTCTCTCTCTCTCTCTCTCTCTGACACCTTTCTTTATTATATGTGGTACGAAACAGCATAAATTATACAATGAAGTCATGAACATTTGAACTTTAATCAATATCTGTCATAAACTTCTCGAAATCTTTGAAAATCTTGTACATGTCATAGAAAATCCTTTTCCTTCTAGATTACTATTTTTCAAAAAATAAACAAAATTGTAATCCATCAATAAACACATTTGAAGAAAATTTTGTTAGATTCTTTTCTGTGGTTGAACAAATATCAAAGGAATGCTTTTTTCTCCTCTGTAAGAAAACTAATGTGTCTGTACATGTTTGAGTGCATCTCCAGCTATCATTTAGAAAAATAACAATTCCTCTTTCTTTGTACAAGGATTAACTTACGAATGCACTAACGAATGCCACTCAGCATCAACAAAAATGTCTGAAAACCATCTGACTTGGTAATTTGTGTACATAAAAACCATGTATTCTATGGCACACAATTGTTGAAAAAGTCAGAGTTTTGTCTGTAAACTGTCACACCTGAATGTATGGTGACATATACATGTAGCAAAATTATTTTGCTGAAACACAGTTTTTGTTATGAAGTTTGGCTATATTTCTCAATCATATATACCACTTCCTCTCGCCTCCCCCAATTCTACCCGAGAGTTGTTTTATGAATCACAAAAAAGTGGCAACTGCACTTTGGCACATCCAAAATGAGTGGAAATTAGAGTGAAAAGAGAGATATTAAGTGAAAATTTGAGAGGCATATATAGTAGCTCAATCATCGATACACCTGACAATGTATGTATATGTACATAGTGATCCATGTTTTATACCACATTAGCACAATAATGTCAGACAATGTCCAATACACAAATCAGCCTTTGAAGACACAGAAAGATTGCACTTTCTTCCTATCATTATCCACCATCATTAATAATATTCTTGAAAGATAACCCAGCACCACATGGTGCAAATGCAAATCTTTTTCAATTTTACTACACCATGCAAGTGCTATTTTCTCCCTATTATCAATTGCTTTTTGTCATATAATAAATTAATATTTGCCCATTTCACCCCAACTCTGTTTATATTTTGGAAAGAGAATAAAGATGATAAGACATATTTTATGTCATTGATACAAACTGAATCGAAGCATCTAAAATTATTTCTTCTTTAGAGAGATCTCATTGTGCATCTGGAATGGAAATATTTCAGGCTCAAAATCCTCAAACTGTTTCAGTGATGATTTATTACTTTTGGGCAGTGTTTCACCACATTGTTCACAAAGATAACAACATCTTTAAGAAAGACTGGAATATGTTGAGTGTTAAATAAGATTCCCGATAATTTAACACAAGATCTAATGGTAGTCTTTAAACGGTTACTCCAGGCCAAAAATAACTTGGTTTGATTAAAAGCGCAAAAATTAGACGAACATATCAAAAAAAGTTTGAGCNTAATGAAGCCATTCTTACAGTCATTCATAACTTGGTGAAACTCCACCCAGTATAGTTTATGAATCCTGCAGAGGCACGAGTAATTCAATGCCAGAACATTTGTCCATCTCCTTTCTCAATCAACTCAATTCTAGGAATTTCAAATTTATCAGACTATGAAAACTGGAATGATACAAGGTGGTCATTATATTAATCTGAATGTCATTAATGTGAGGACGACAGAGAAATTTGACCCACTTGACCTCGTTCATAACTTTGTGAATCTGGGTGGTGTTTCACCAAATCGTTCCTAAAGTTATGAACTACTTTATGAAAGACTGGAGTATGCTAACAAGTGTAATGTGCATAAGATTTTCGATCATTCCACATAAGAACTAATACCAGATATTTATAAAGTTGTTCTTAAAGTCTTTCATAACTTAGTGAAACTTCATTTCGGTCAATTTTTTTACAGTGTCCAATGGGGCAAATCACATATTCAAATAGTCGTATCTCAACTGCCCATTTTGACAATTTTCTCTCTGGTATGCATTGCCCAAAATCCATTTCAAACAAATGTAGCTGATACCCACTGCTGTGAATAACTGATGAAATAGAATGGGATTAACCAAGCAACTTCCGTTAAAAGAGATTGCTCATTTAGTCAAACTGATGTAAACTTCTTGGAATGTTTCCGACAACCTCTCAGTGACTCTGAAAGGGTTGAACAAAACTTGGTGTCTCCCATAACATCAGTATTGGAACACAAAATTCATGAGATGTCATTGGCTTCTTTCGACTTTATTACAAGGTTCTGAATCTTAAAAAGCCGTGGCAAGGCTTTAATCATTATAATTCTTTAATTCTTTTAAGTTGATTTGTAAACTGGTTATTGGGAACCACTTTGGAAAACCAACCAATGGGCCACTATGATTTTCCACCCCTCCCCCATCTCTTCCCAGACTTCCATTTCCCCTTCCCTTTACCCTTCCCCTTGCCACGCCCTGCTCCTTTACCCCCTCTACCGGTGGACCTCTTTGGAGTCTTACCCCCTCCAGTGGTATTAAACTGATTCTTGAAGTCTATCAAACATGGAGGGTTTTGTTTCAAGCTTTTGAACGCCTTGATGGGTGAATCGCTGAAAGGAATATCGGCAGGATCACGAAAGATTTGGTCTCGCCCGTCGGTGTCATCATCTTCATCGTTGGCATCGTCGCCATCAGAGTCTGTGAGGAATGCTTCGAGAGCGCTGGGAGAGTTAGGACCACTCTCCTCATCTGAGGAGAGTACTCTGTTTGCTGATGGTAGGTGTGATGTTGAAGTTGCCTCATTACCGTTGATGTTCAGTGGTCTTTTAGCTAAAAGACAAGAAACAACAACAATAAAACTATTAGATTGGAAAGAACTTATGTGGATGGCTCTTGTCTTATGACTGGTTGAGATGTAAAAGTTTAATCCTGCCGAATAGTAGTGTCACATCTGACACATTGAAGGATGGCAAAAAACAAAGTGACAAACTAACGGACAGTTCTGTGGTCATTTTGAATACCCCTTTCTTTTCATTTGTATGGATGAATGAAGAAATCTAGAACTTGCATGGTGAAGTTATTATTCAAATTAGGTTTCATCTTTCTTCTCAAGCTCTGCTCAGTCCTTTCCAGGATTATTTCATGAAAGATACTACTAAATACCATTGGTGCAACAGCAAAATTTATTTGAGATCATTCATATTATTTGTCAACTTTACACTGGAATCCATTATAGCCCTTTTTTTGCATAATGCATGAAATAATAGTCAAAAAAATATTTCATGGAAAAAAAATTACATAATAATTGGCAAAAAGACATATCTGTTTGAGGGAAAATGTAAAAGTTTGCAGCTCTTTCATACCCAAGTTATTCTTTGATACTAAGTCTATCAAAATTTATTCTCAAATTAATTCTCTGAAATATTTCGAACTAGCAACCTGCATTTTTTATATTGAAACAAAAATGATGATTTATCAACAAAAATACTAACATCAAACTTACTTGTCATGCATAAATAAAAATGCATATTCATTCTGTAGTGATAAAAAGATTGAATAGATTCAAAATTTTGCTAACGAAAACACTGATGTGAGACAACTTGATGCATTGCTTCTACTTGGTGTCGCTTATTCTCAATTCCCGGGAAAAAAAAGTTAACTGAATGGGCCTGAAATGGTGACATAAAAAACAGGTACACTTTCAAACTTCCATGCATTACTTGAAAAGATAGCATGCACCAATACAGACACAATTTGGAACATAAAACNAGTGAGGAATGCTTCGAGAGCGCTGGGAGAGTTAGGACCGCTCTCTTCATCTGAAGAGAGTACTCTGTTTATAGATTGGAGGTGCGATGTTGAAGTAGCCTCATTACCGTTGATGCTTAGTGGTCTTTTAGCTAAAAGAAAAAAACAACAACATCATCATTAGATCGGAAAGAACTTCTGTGGAGGGCTCTTGTCTTATGAGTGGTTGAGATATAAAGTTGAATTTTGCCAAATAGTAAATTCAACACTTGACATCTTTAATGACAGCTAAAAACAAAGTGATGAACAGTTGGACAATTCTGTGGTCATTTTAAATACCCATTTTTTTTTCAATTGTTCCGATTAATAATGAAATCTATAACTTGCAGTGGTAAACATTCAAATAAGGTTTCATCTTTCTTCCCAAGCTCTGCTCAGTCCTTTTCAGTTTTTTTTTCTTGAAAGATACTCCTACATGGCACATGGTGCAACCGCCAAATTTATTAGAATAATGTAGTTCCAATTATTTGTAAAGTTTATGCGGATTCCATTTTAACCCTTTACTCTTGTGCATTAAACAAGACATAATAGTCTATAAGACATTTTATCAGAAAAATCATATACCAAATTTTGCAAAAAGACGTATTGTTTGATGGGAAATGTAAACGTTTGCATCGATTTAGTCCCCAAGTTAGTTTACATAGTCTACAGGCTATCAAAATTTCTTCCCAAATTCATTCTCTAAAATATTTCAACCTGGCGGATTGCATTGTCATATTTAGGCTCTAAGCCTGTCGGACTGGCAAGTATTTTGCCAATTGGCTTTTATTACATTATGATTATTGAATTATTACAAAAACAATGATTAATAGAGCAAACAAGTGAAACGCCGCCTGGCAGTCTCGCCTGCATTGCGCAATTTGTAAATAGTAGCAATATGGCTTTTAACATATTTCTATCAAGATGGTTCAAGTTTGATGAAGATCAGGCAAGGGGTTTTGAAATGAGAGTTTTCAGGTTAGGAGTACGGAAATTTGACCTCAGATAACCTTTGACCTTAATCATGACCTGAAAATTGCTCTGCACTATTTAGGCTGCTCAATGGACCAATTGTGCAAGTTTGATGAAAATCGGGCAAGGGATTTGAAATGAGAGCCAAGGTTACGTTTTCAGGTTAAGATTGCAGAAATTTGACCTCAGATGACCTTTGACCTCGATTGGGCAAGGGATTTTTGATTTAGAGCAATTCTGAATTGTTGACGCCGCCGTCGCCATCCGAAAAAGCGGTGCCTAGGTCTCGTTTCTGCTACACAGGCGAGACAAAAACGACCAACGATAAACTAAAATTGAACAAAAATAAAAATGCATATATTCTTTCTGGAATCATGAAAACATGGAATAGATTCAAAATTTTAACAAAAACATCGGAATGAGACAACTTCATGCATTACTTCTAATTGGTGTCCCAATTAAAAATGCCTGGAAAACTTAATGGTCCTCAAATGATGACTTCCAAAACAGGTACACTTTTAAACTTCCATGCATGAATTGAAGAAATAGCATGCACCAATACAGACACAATTTGGAACATAAAACAAACTATAAGAAACAAAGAAACCGACAAACGAGAAAACAAACAGTGTCTCTGTCAAAGAATTAAAGCATGCATGAAAACAGACAATGGCCACTATGCAAACACGGGACATCGGAACACTAAAATTAATCTAACCGTTGGGTGTTGTATATCCACCCCGTTTTGGTATCACTTTATGTCGGCCTTTCTGCATCATCTCCTTCTAACGCACCTCTGGATCCTTGCATAGCTCCATCTCCTCTCCTCCTCGAGCGAGACACCCCCGCCGCTGTCGGCGCCCCCAGCGCTGCGAGCACCTCCCTTCTTGACGTCGAGGTGCTTACGGCACTTGGAATGGCATCGCTTTTCTCATTGGCAAGGGCAGCGGACAACCTGGTGCTCCTGGACGGCGTACTCGAGGATTCCACTTGGGAGTTTGAGGCTTCCATCTGATCCAATTCATTCTGGACGTGGAGTTGATAGTGTGATTTGTAGATGTATTTGTTACAAATGAAGCACTTCTCCACCTCCCCCGGTTCTCCTTCATCATCGTCATCGATGATTTCTTCATGATTAGAGTTACTGTAACAAACAAAGAGATTAAAAACAATATCTTAAATATATTTAACCCCCATTAGTCGAATAATCGCCGGAGTCGAATGTCTTTTCAAGTCCCCTTCTCTTTATATTCTATTGTTTATTCTCCCTCATAAGTCGAATCGGGTAACTCAAAGCTATTTGACTACTCATTCCCTACAGCTGAAAATTGATCCCTAACCCCTGATTATTCTTCAAAATTGCATTTTTGACATTTGGTAATTGTTCTAATTTGGTCTGAATGACAAGGGATCAATAGTCATGACCATGATCTCATAAAAATACAAAGGAAATCAATCCCAGAGGTGCCCAACCATTTAAAATAGAAATCAACAGCTTAATCAAATATTTTTGTCATGAGATAAAGCATGATTTTTTATCTCGTGACAAAAATTTTTTTGTTTGGTGATTCAAATTTTAATTTCTATCCTTATGCATATTCCCTTAGAATGGCATGTCTGCAATAGGCGGGTTTACTAGTAGATGCATATCTTATGCATTCTTCATACACGAAGATTGTTCTTGACGAGCCGAAAGCTTGCCCAACCTTGCCCTATATAGTAACAATTACTGTATGCAAACTGGATTCCAAGTAATTTAGTTTAATTGTTACAAACTGGCTTATGAAATACCATTTAATTAATGTCACTGGCAAGAAATGTGCATAAATTTCAATTGGTAAACCAGCCTATTCCCTAAATCAACTTACGTTTTAGACTGCATTTTGGCCTTCTTGGCTGCATGGTAATTGCCGTCCTGCTGTCTTGATGACGAAGGACCTGGTGCCGTAACTTTGATCTCGTTTCTGCGTACCATATCCAACACCACATTATCAAAGTGACTCATACTGCCAACACTTGATGTTGGGCTATCACTTGTGTTCTCTGAGCTCGGGAAAGTCCGTTTCCTGAATGGAAAAAGACAAAAAAAAATGTTATAATTTTGTTGTCATTATTTTTCATATTATTCCTCATAAAACCACATCAAAAAAAAATTTGGAACTACAATTCTTTTCTAACATTTTGATTGTTTTATGAATTTATTACGTATTCATTATTTTTCTTTGTTTTTTTTTTTTAATGAAATTTATTGCACTACCTTTTTGAAGCATGTTTAGTAACAAATAAATCAATTTCAGTTCATAAAAGTGAAAGTATCTACATCTATGTAGATTCTGACATAAAATCACATTTGTGAACCATTTTAACATCCATGCACAACATAGTGGTCCAGCAACTTAAAATATAGAACTTAATGCATGTCTTAAAGCACAAGACAAGAAAGTAAAATGTTAGTGACCAGATTTTAAAATGGAGAGATTGCAAAAATCATGGAGGGGACCCCATCTGAAGTAAGAATGCGGTAATATAATGGCACTCATCTGACAAATGCTTTTGTTTTACCCCAGGACCAACGATGAGCAAGAAATTAGAATGGTTGGAAGACAAGGGGCCTGTAACATAACAGATGCTTTCACAGTTACAATAAATGTTAATCCTAACTCTACAGCAGAACATGCATCATAAAGATACAATTAATGTTCAATCAATCCTATCTCTTTCATATTACAGGAACGAGGTCTTACATACTGTACATGTCTTAATTATTTAACATACTTGTTTTTGTTATTATCTTTAAGAAAATATATATTGTTTGTTTTTGTTAAGGCGACTCAAACTTAGCATTGATTACAGGGCTTTTGCCTTCTTACATTGTTTTACATTGTTATTTTGTATTTAATTATAATGTTGATTATGTTTATGAAAAGGAAAGAAATGTTTAATTCAATTCAAAACATTCAAAATGTCACCTGGTGTTTTGTTTCCTAGCAGCGGCTGGTTTGGTCTTCTCCTGTGCTTCCGAAACCAAGACATCATCAACCTCATTCTCTCCATCCTCCTCCTCCTCCTCCGATGTCCGGTCTAGCATCTCCATCCTAGCAACCATTCTGTCTCGAGGGCTGGATGGTCTGGCAGGACTGTGCACAGGCCTGGGTCTCCTAGGAGGTTCTGGACGCACAGGCTCTGAGGAAAGGAATGATAATAATAATAATAATAATAATAATAATAACAGTGTTAAAAACCCATGACATCATCATCCCCATCCTCTCCATCCTCCTCCTCCTCCTCCGATGTCCGGTCTAGCATCTCCATCCTAGCAACCATCTTGTCTCGAGGGCTGGATGGTCTGGCAGGGCTGCGAAAAGGCCTGGGCCTCCTGGGACGGTTCTGGACGCACAGGCTCTGAGGAAAGGAATGATAATAATGATAATAGTAAGAAGAAGAAGAAGAAGAAGAAGAAGGGGGAGTAGAAGAAGGAGAAGAAGAAGAAGAGGAAGAAGAAGAAGAAGAAGAAGAAGGGGAAGAAGAGGAAGAAGGAGTAGAAGAAGGTGAAGAAGAAGAAGAAGGAGAAGGGGAAGGAGAAGGGGAAGAAGAAGGGGAAGAAGAGGAAGAAGAGGAAGAAGAAGAAGGAGTAGAAGAAGTATAACAACAACAACATTTATATGGCGCTTATTAACTGGAGTGTTTCGAATCGTCCTGTTGCAGTATTACCTAGCTATAGCACATCTACAGTCTTTGGTGCATTTCTGCATTCAAGGAATTTCTACCTGCTGATACTCCTTTATATTACCGGGGTTGAGTGCAGCGTAATGTGGATAAATTTCATGTTGAAGGAAATTAATGCCATGGGTGGAACTCATACTGCTATACTCTAGTTGAAAGGAGAGAGTCAGATCCATTACACTATTACATAAAGGTAAAATCTAGGCAGCAGTAACATAAGCAATTCTCATTTCTAAAGTCTGGGTCTTCCCCAGAAAATCTTACCTTTTTTTAGGTAAAAAAATCAAATGACCATATTAAAAAGCAATGAAGAAAATCAGAGTGTAAATAATAGAGTTATGGCTAATTCAGGCCATTACAAAATCAATACAAACAAATCATGCTTTGGTCTTGTGTTCTAACACTTCTCATGCAATTCTATAATTATTATACCTCAATTTTTTTTATTTTTTTTTAATTGTACAGTATCCCCTCATCAATGACAACATATTGGGATTGGAATTTCATGTCAGCATCCACCTAGAGCAGAAAGAACAAAGGAATGGGATGAAGTAAACACTTTTCTTTCAATCCTTTACGTTAGCTAGAGGCACACAAAATAAAAAGCTAAACTGTTCATTCACTGAACAAGTGTGAAACTTGTTCAACATTTATCTGTAAAATAAAAGGGAATGCCATTTCTTTTGTGTGTCTCTAACTTCTGTCAGTGCTTGAATGGAAAAATGTTTAATTTGTCCCATTTTCTTGTCCTTTCTGCTCACAGTAATGTACACTGGAATCCCAAGTGTCTGTGCCCTTCATTCCCTTCCACTTTAATATCAATCCTCCACTTCCACCAGATTAGAACAACCTTGTACTGGGTTTACCATAAGATCCTTGCATTCCCCTCTTACCCAACCCCAGAGATGCCCATTGTTTCAGAATATGCGCAAGGCAACAATTTAAATATAAATAAAACAGAAGCTTAAAAAAGACTGCAAACAGGACAACAATAACCATATTCCCAGACACTTGGAAGGAAAGCCTTGAATTCATATGAAAATGAAACTCTTGCATATTTCAGCATGGTTGGCATCTCTGCATCCCAAACCAATCACCCACATCACCTATATCCCCACAAAAAAAAGTTGTTTAGTTTCCCTCCAACACCTTTTTATTTTAATAGTGTTTGTCTGTATAAAAAAGATATTTCATGTGAAAAATAAGACTTGGAAGATTTATGATGGAGCAAAAAGCCAAAGAACATCTGAAAAGGTCTTTACAGATGATGCTTTTCACATGTTTTTCTATGTTATCACTGTGTTTTTTATTTTGAAAGTGAAGTTTTAAAAAAGTTTGTACCTGGGTTCTCCACAGGACCATTGCATTCCGCTGCGTGGACCTCGATGATAGTCATGGCGAAAGTCACCCCACACAGCGGACACTGCACACCATCGATTATCCGTTCCTCCTCCCCATCACCATCCTCCTCCTCTTCTCCTCCTTCATGATCTTCATCTGGCCTAGTAGGTTCTGCATTCTCCTCATCTATCTCCTCATCTCCTTCCCTTCCTCCTTCATCCAAGATGTAATCTATCTCGGCTAATGGGGAGTCATTTCCGATGCTGACTGCAGCCTCGTTTGAATTCTGATAAAAATGAGGGAAGTATCAATGGTGCATATTCTTTGTTGCTGTTGACTAATTTTGCTTAATGCATCATTTCTACATTACATCATTCAAAGTCAATTAATCAAAATATCACGCCTACTTAATATTCAGAGTTGCTTGCATTTCAAGAAATTAAAAATTCCTTATTTCAATAATTTTTTCCCTCCGCCGCAATACTAATCTAATGTTAAACATAGACTTAAGTAAGCTGAAAAATAAGTATTCCTCAGAACTCCCTGATGTCAACATGGGGATGATTGGAAACCAAAAAATTATGGAGGAAGGGACGATTGTTCTTAAACCAATGTAGTAATTTATAGAATGACATCAATTTCAGGTATTCAATACTGTAAGCAGAAGGGACAAATGATTTGAAGAAAGTAAACAACTTCATGCAAGCCTTTACAATAAGTTCATGATAGTAGATGATAGAATGTACCTTCCTTGTTTGTTCACTGAACAGGTGTAACACATGTTCAATATTTCTCCACATAATAAGAGGGAATGAAATTTCTTTTATGTGTATCTACCTGATGAGAATGCTTGAAAGGAAGTCGTTTATATTGTCTAAGCACTTTGTCCCTTCTGCTCAGAGTGCAATCCATGAATTCAATTGAAACGTCAGTGAAATAACTACTCATAACCAATCAACTCTGTGTAAATCTTCTGAATAAGCTTCTCCACCAGCAAATTGCGTCCATATATATGCAATGGATATGCATGTCTGAAAAGGTGTTCATTGGTCTCGAGCATTTTTCCTCCAAATTCACAAGTTGAAAAAAAAATGCATTTAAGGAATATTACCTGCAGTTCAGCATCCTGATCACTTGCATCAAGTAAATCATTCTCCGTTCTCAAGTCATTTTCCTCTCCTTCTCCATCACTTCTTGGTGTTAAGTGGTCACTAACATCGCCACTATTGTCC
>BQKZ01007756.1:18840-42806 GCA_036244855.1 Temnopleurus reevesii | reverse complement strand
GACAGGGTATGTTTTCACTATGTCATTTCACTTTTTCGAGAAGAAAGCAGTACGAGAGGATTGTTATCCATACTCCTTGCCAACACATAGAATCCATGTTTTGATCCCATTCTGCTTAGTGAAATAGAGGTATGAATTTATTTTGCTTTAAGTAGCAGATAAATGGTTACATTGCATTGTTAAAAATACAATGATTCCTAAAGCTCCCTAGGCATTTTATAGAGTCTCTCTGCCAAAACTTGGAACAGCTTTTGTAGCCAAGAATCATGAATGTTAGTAAATTTTATTTTATTTGATAACAAGATGCCTCCCAAGGAGAGAGTTGTGATGCAAAATAGTGCCTCAAATTAAGTGCTGGAATTCACAGATTTTGGCACCCACCAACTGACCAGCTCACAACTTTATTTTGATTAAGGGGAACAGAGCATGGGAGATATGAGCAGGCAACTTATTCCATATATGAGAGACCATAACCAAAAAGCAGGATCACAACAACGTGTCTTTCTGTGAGTTAACGTTTGAGTAAAAGAAGGTAAATTGTTTGAAAGAAGAAGAAGAGCTATATAAGGAAATAGGTTTAGAAACTCAGGAGCAGCCAGAAAATGAATGATTTTAGGTGATGACAAGAATGATTTTCACCCACAGATGACGGATGAGTACAGCATTATAGGAAGGTCCTTATTCAAGAAGGAGACCAACCTACAAACCTTCACAGGCCTCAAGGTTCAACTCTCGACTGGAGAGGAAGGGGTCATTGAGGGAGGGTTCGGACAGAGTGGAAAGTTCAAAGTCAGAATACCAAGTAAGATGCAACAGCTAATTGTCCTAAAATGAGCTCAATGAGAAAGAAAATTTAAAAAAAATGAGTAACCTTCCTAATTGCTATAATAGACAAAAGAAATCAGCTTCCATGATATTCTTTGTAAAAATATGGAACAGATATCAAAAACTGATTCATCTGTTTGTAAAATAACAGGGAAAGAAATTCCTTTCATCTGCAAGAGCCATTAATGTACATTTTGAATAGGGTGTTGTTTTTTTTGTCCATTCCTTTATATTATAGTGTTCTATAGAATTATATAATGATCATTAAGATGGTATCAGCTCTTTTTAAATTTTCATTCTGATATTCAGATTTCCTTTCTATGTCACCATTTAATTTTTTTACTTGATCCAACTTCCTTGCTATAACATCATACCTGGCAATACTCTACAGTGTAATTTAATTAGTATCGTTCCGATTTCAGGAATTTCATTTTAATGTGTTTTTTTTTTCAGATTAACTACATCCCAATCATTGCAAGTCTTCTCATTGATAATAATCAGAAGATATGTAATACACGTTTGTGTCTCCCATTTTTGCTTGAACATGAAGTGCAATTTCTCCACTTAAGAATGCTTACCATCTTTCCATCCCATCATGACAATCAAGACACAATAAATTATCCCTTTGCAGTCATTCATGACATTGTCAATTGAAAGTTCTCAAGTCAGGTAGAAGTCAGTGAACAGTGATTACCTAAATTGTTAGGAATTATAAAATCTAGAGCAATACACTTTCAAATTGCAGAAGTTACATGATTATGTAGAAAATTTCATTTCTGAAGATAGCTGTGAAAAAAGGTGGTAATTTATAAAATTCAAATGTAAAGCAAGTTTAAAATAATTTTGCAAGTAGGAATGGGACATGTCCGGAAGGAAATTTCGGAACACGTTTGTGCCTGATTACATTATTTTGTATTCTTGATTATAGGTGGATTGAAGTCAGAAACTGTTCACATACTCAGTGCATTAGGTGGAAAGAAGAAAGGTAGAAAAGGGAAAGCAGGTAAGACATGTAACTTATGGAATGCAAAGAAAACTGTAATTGAATACTATTCCAAATCATTGTGGTAATAACCATAGATTTGTCAAAGCCAAGAGCATCTTCAATCAGAACAATAATGATATTAGCTCTATTCATACAGTGTATAACCTATCAGGTGCTTTATTATTTATGCTTAATTATTACTCTGGCTATACATGAGCTAGTTTACTGTATCTAACCATTCATTCTGTTTACCATTTCATGATCAAGAACAGTTCAGTATAAAAAAAGGGACCACATCCATTGCTAAAGCTGCAAGAAATTATCTTTGGGATAAAAAATATTCTGACCATAGGCCTGAAATTTTCTTGTAAGGGATTGAATATCTGGAAAATGAATTGGGTCTTTTCTTCTGATATTCTAGTTTCAGGATTTGTTATGTCTATCTTTTATTGTTTCACTATAAAACTACTAAAAAGCATTTGGGAAAATTGTTCTTTGTATGTCCATAGCCATAGACACTGTTTGGAAATAAGTCTAAGGGGGTGTTGTTCAAAAGTTGAAATTGATCCCAAATCACTACTGCAAATCAGTTGCAAATTGTTACAAGCATTTTCATTTGCGCATGGTATGCACTTCTAATAAGACAAGCATGAAATAATGATTTTGATTGGCACGTTCCGATCAACTGCAACTTTCGATTAATTGTAACTTTTGAACAACACCCCGTAACTCAGATACCGGTAAGTCAAATAATTGCCGAAACCAAAGGTTGTGTCTTTTCATTAATTTTGTCTACTACCCATAAGTCAAACTTTCCCGAGGTCAAAGTCAGAAGATCGAACATAAGCAGAATGACCGTAATTTGTTTTAATTTCCATTTCACAGAAGCCAGTCAAGAACCAACTCCAGCCAAAGAACCTCAGGAAGAGCACCAACCAATCAAAATCAGCCTTAGATTCAAGAGATACGTGTACGATGCAAAGAAACAGATGATTCAGAAGTGACCCTAACTTTTCAAGGGAAATTGCCTCTTTCTGCTGTATTTTTAAAATCATGTGATCTAAATTTTTATTTTTTCAAAGATGTTTTTTAATGAAATTGTATGATTTAATTTTGTCCTGCCATTATGATACTGCTCTAAGCAAAAACATAAAAAGATAGTGTTTTCCAATTATCTTTTTGCACAAGAAGTCAGTCCTCAGAAGATACTCAACTCTTAGGAAAAGTTATCACTATGTTGATGATATAATCTATTGAACTCTTGTTCTTGTTCATCCATCTTTCTTTTCTGCAAATAAAGAAAAGAGTGACTTTAAATGCCCTTTTTTGACACCTGGGCCCCGTAACATAAAGGTTTGCGATCAATAGCTATTCCGATAGCGATTGATATCAATCATGTACTAAAGTTTGCAATCGATCGCAAAATCAAATAGCGATTAATCGCAAACCTTAATGTTACGGGGCCCTGGATATAGTTCAACAATCGCAGTTGTTTCAGACTTGCATTATGACATAATTTCAGAAAAGTTGCTGACATAATAATCAAATTCACAAACGAAACAATATCTGACACATGGTGCAACGATCACTGCATATTTAGATGATTTCAATTTTTAATGTACAATGAACGTTAAAATCTTTATTGAGGCTGTCAAATTTTACCAAAAATGTACTTTGGCTTTGGAAGTACTGGTAGTAGATGTAAAAAAACAAACAGTTTTGTTAGATGATGCAGTAATAAACTAAGATGTCTGTCAATCAAAACCAGGTACCCTGTGCAAGGTCATAATTTTCTTTTGAGCAAATATTTCTATGAGTTATCAGGTACCTTTCATGTACACTCTTATTTAATTGTTCCATAGATTACCAGAAGGCCTGTTTACAAACAGATTCAAATTTATGCAGGTTTCTTGCCTACAGATATATTTATGTAGTAATCCTTGAACTCCATGGTAACAAGAATCGCAATACCTGAAATCCAGTTTGCATACATTACTTGTTTTTGCTATGTCAGGCAAATCTCTGACAATCTTGGATTCTCAAGAATAATCTTTGTGTATAAAGAATGCATAAGATTTGCTTCTTTTAATAAATCAGCCCATCACAAATAGCTACCTGAAGTGTACATTATTTCTCCTTGATATTATAATGGAACTACTACTTGTAATAATTCTTATTATGAGGTAATGTGCAGTTCCTTTATGCTGGCGTAAAATTTCTTGAATTTTTCAAAAGTGAATCATGGTCAGAGGCAGTATGTAGCCAAGTTGCAATAATGGATTCCTGTTAAATTTCCTGCAAAGCAGTATTTATTTTTCTAATTTTTTAATTGAGCAAGGGTTGTCTCAGGTAAAAAAAATGAGAACATATTCTGATCATCTCCTGGGAAATGATCTAAGGTATGTAGATGAAGATTATTGCACATGGATATCAAAATTATGATTTTCTGTATCGTGTGTTTATTTAATTTTCTCAAATTATTGAAAATATGATCAAAGATATATCAAGGAAAGACATTACCTTATTTGTTGGAGAGATTGTAATGTTACAATTAGTTAACAGAAACACTTTTCTAATCTTCATGCCAATGAATTATCATCAAAATGATTGTGAGAGAATTAGCATTCATTTCATATGTATGTATGTGTACTTGTCGCTATGTTGGAAATGTATTTGTGTCCATGCAGAATTCTTGTGTTTTTATGTGGTTTGTAAAACAACAAACATTTTTTCCCCAACTCATTCTGACTCCTTTGCTTAAAATAGCTTCAATCATCTAGGCCATCTTACCAGGGCAGGGTTTCACCAAGTTACGAACAACTGGTATCAGTTCTTGTGCTTATTGATTATAATCTTGTGAGTATTCACCACAAGAAGTGATACTAGTTGTTTTGAACGTTTTCATAAAATCTTTCGTAACTTGGTGAAACACTGCCCTGGTTAGGTTAACTACGTTTGTAGTTAGGAACCCTTGGAATATAATACAGTCCAACCTTGTTATAAAGAGCATTGATATAAAGAGATCGTGTTATAACAAAGTAGGTTTCCTGGTCCCAACCCTTTGTATTTTATTTTATTTTGGCCCTGATATAACAAGGTTTCGATATACAGAGATAGTTTCTCTGGTCCCAAGGACCTTGTAATAACGAGGTTTGACTGTAATAATCGATGTAAAACATAAATGTGTCTACGTTAGGATGTGTCTTGAGAAGTTTACTGAACTAAGCAAGAAGGAGTAGCACAGATCACTCCAAACAAAGGGCCCTTGGTTTGACGCATGCAATATATGTCTGCAATCTAATAGGCTTTATTTCGAGAAATTTTTCATTATTTTTCCTCCTTGATCTTAAAGCTTACCACTGGTGTGACACCAGCAATATATGTCTGCAATATTAATGTAATAGGCTTTTTTCAAGACATTTTTCATTATTTTTCCTCCTTGATTTTAAAGCTTACTTTACAAAGGATTACAAATGTTAAGATAAATACTTTGTACCTTGCATACAACTTCTGCATCTATATGTTTGAAATACTGATAATGTAAAAAATAAATATATACAGCTGTATTGGAAAATAAGAAAGTAATTGTTTTATTATCTGACAGATTCAATAAGGCAGTCTGCAATTTGCTTGAAGAGGGTTGACTTCAATTAATTAGCATTTGTGGAGGGACGGAAGTAATCAATTCATTTAATTGTTTAGCCATTTAAACAAAAATATTTTGATGTGAATAATGAGACAATTTTTTCCCAAATTTGTCCCAAATTTTATATTTGGTACCTGAAAAGATTCTCTCTGAAGTTCCCCCATTACTGTTCACTGTACCTCTGATGAAAATAAGTTAAAATTTGACTTAAATAGAGCCTCTGTATTGGTTGAATAGTCACTGTGGAGGCCCAAAAAAAAAGAAGAGGTTGAGTTTGAATGGGGCAGGGAGGGATCCAGGACTTATCGATACGGGGTACTTAGAATTCTTAAAGGAAAGTTCTCACCAGCTGCCAAATTAGTGGCTTTTGAAGAGCAAGTGAAATAAGCAACAAACCCCCAAATTAACTCTTCACTAGGAAAGTATTACAGGAAGGGGACTTTCCCCTGCTGGAGCCTCCTCATAAGAGAAAAAAAAATGCTCAGTTTTGAAGGGGCCATGCTGTGTAAAAAAAAAAGAAAAAAAAAAAAGAATAAGGGGGGGGGGGGGGGTAAGCCCCTGCCTCCAAATATAGGCCCTATGTATATATTGGGATGGGAATGAGCGACCCAGAATGAAGATTAGGATAGAGAGAAAAAGAAAGGTATCTTTCAAATATAGAGTAACCAGATATTGCATACTGTGTACTGTCGCATATTTCAACGTGTCTGGAATAGAGACTAGTAGCAGAGTATAGAAAGCAAAATCAAAATTGAGATGGACGAACTTCTCCCAGTTGCTCTGCCAGTTGGAGGTCAAGGAATTCCAAGTGACCATGGTGAAGATAACGAGAGAGCACCTGCTACTGCTGAAGAATACCTCCTACGTGTTAGGTAATTTATTCTTGGAATTGGTGCTGAAATATAAACTGTTGTGTGACTGCTGCACGCTTTACCATTGTCCCACATATTGATAATTGTGTCTGTGCATAGTCTAAAAAGCCAAGATTTCCCTTTAATTTCTCAAAAAATATTCTGTTTGTTGAATATCTGGAGTGTTAACTTGGGTTTTAGGAATCATTCATAGGTTGACTTTGATTTTTACAGAGTGGACAAATGTTCTTATTAGAAATGCAATTTTACAACAATTTTTTGACGGCAGACCCGGAGAATAGCGACCAGATTGCGTGCGCGGGCCATGTAAAAATTGCAAACATCGGCGGCAGAAGTCCAAAATACACACAGGTTACCATCCACAAAACAAGTCCAAAAGCGACTTTAGTACATTTTATAAACAAAATAATGGTTTTAAATGTTATTTTCTTTACCCTTCTTCAATATTTCAAGAAATCTTTTGAAAATTTAATCGACTTTGGTGTTAAAAGTGTAAACTTGANACGTAAGATAAAAATACAATGTAAATATAAATGTAAATGTCAGTTTGATAAAAGAGAATGATAACATAAAGTGTAAAATGTCAAATGAAGCCCGAATAGGAAGCTAGATGGCATCGAGCTAGGTTTGGAATTGCCATGGCATTGCCTTGGACATGGAAACTTTTTAAATTGGAAATTTGGATCTTTATTCTTCGTCCTTATTTTTCTCAATCACATATGGAAATATTGCTCATAATCTCAAGATGTATTTATCAGGAATGCTCTTTTTCAATGATGGCTTTATAAGAAGGAAGGAAAAAAAGAAGAAAGAACAAATGAAAACAGAGTGCCAGAAAAGAAAAAAAGCTACAAAAGCTAATCAAAAGTTAATAGTTAACTTAAAGCAAGATTGAGCTAGTTCATTATTCAAAGTGTCCAATTATATTTGGATTTCCCCTCCTTATTTCCCTACTTAAGCTTCTTCTCCATCTTCTTTTCATCATCATCGTCATCATCATTGTCATCATCTTTATCATCACCTTCCTATCTTCTTATCTTATCTTCTTGTCTTCTCTTCTTTATTTTCCTCCTCTTGTTCTTTTTCCCCTCTTCCTCCTCCTACCTGTTCTTTTCTTCCTCTTCAATCTTCCCCCTCCTCCTCCATCTTCCCCCTCCTCCTCCCCCTTATTCTTCGTCTTCTTTGTCTTGTTCTTGTTCTTGTTGTTGTTGTTGTTGTTGTTGTTCTTCTTCTTCTTCTTCTTCTTCTTCTTCTTCTTCTTCTTCTTCTTCTTCTTTTTCTTCTTCTTCTTCATCATCATCATCATATTCTTCCAACGTTTCTAGGTGCTCCCCTCACTTTATCATCCTCCCCTTAATTCTTTCCTCATCACATATATCCATTTCCCTACCCCACAGTCCTGTCCCCCATTTTCTCCTTTCTCCGCACCTCACTCTTTAGTCCTTTTTTGTAGGAAATAGCTGACGAAGTTAAATGACAAGCTAAATTTACCCATGACATTCATGATATTCAATTTTATTTTCAGAAATGAAGCGAGGCAAACGCCAGATGTCGTCGTGGCACATCTCGATCGGGACTCATTGAAAAGCAAGCAGACTGTTGTTGTTTCAAATGTAAGTGCAACAATTGATAACTGTATACAGTGCAATTCAGAATATTTTGGTACCTGTTATCACTTGAAAAGAGCAGAACAATATATTTGGTCCATTGATCCCACTGTGATCCGAATGTCATGACTTTTATAGTGATAACAGGTGGGCAAAAATTCTGACTTGAGCTGTCTGTGTCTACAATATGTTTGGGGGATATAAATATAGCTCATTAACCAAATCAAGATATTGGGATTATAATTATGAATAAACATACTAAAAGTGGACAATTTATTTCTTCCTTAGTATGCTGTAAAAATGAATATAATGCATCATTTTTGCTCTCGAATTCAAGTTCAGACTTTCTTAGGAACAAACATGAATTAATTTTACAGAATATTCAATCTCCACTTTTTCCTTTGATAATGTTATATTTGATTCTGAAGATGCTATTTTTAAGGACATAGGTGTAGCGTAATTGTATATTGCTTGTTGCGTGTTATCACAAGAGTTTTTACTTTGTGTTAAATTATTGTGTTATTAGTGACAATTTGATAACTCATTTCTTTTTTTAAGATTTGAGTCACACACACATCACAACATTTGTAAGAGTGTGTGAAAATTTAAATTTTGTTTATATTTGATTACAGTTCTGAATCAAGAGTTAGTGAGCAAAACTTAAATGTAGCCAATCCTTGAAGGGTTAAATAGGTCTTGAGCAGATTGCAAGAAATGATTTTAAGTGTTTAGGCATCTTTTACTAGCCAGGGTGTGTGAGCTTCTGTATGATAATATGTTAATTTTGTTGTTCAGATGGCAAAGAAAGTCGCACACTAGCAAGCCCATTACCTAACAGATGAATTCCATTATCGAATGTCTTAATTTTGGTCTAGTATACCTCTGGCAAGCATTTAGGTTGTCAAGAATAACCTTTGGAGACTACAGTATGCTTAAAAATGTAATACATTAAACAAGACTAATGCCCTCTCTTTCAAAATTCTTGTAGTCTACAGGATTCAGTCCTGCTCCACGAGGGTATGCTCCCAATGCCGCCTGGCAGCGCCGACAAGCTGCATCGTTCTCAGAACTGAGACAGAGGCTAGCAGGAGTTACTGCGAGGATTGTAGGGGAGAGAAAGGAAAAGATGGAACTGGTGAGTTCAGAGATAAATTTGGTTCTATCCAAAAGTGAAATTTGATTATTCTAAGGCGCTACCGTGGTATTATTATCGTGATTTTAGAATCATTTTCCTATAAGATTTTCTATTGATATCTATCTGTATGATGACAATGTTTGAATGCAGAATTTGCAGGGATGTTAAATTCATATTGTATTCTTTACCTGTTCTGCAGTTTAAGGCAAGGCAAAAAAATACTTTTGATGCCAAAGAATGAAAAAATGCGTCTCTTCAAAAAAAATTCAAACAGGATTTATAAACCATGCTGTTTATTAAAGTTTGATATTATTCTTTTCAACCCATTCGCCTCAGAACCAAGAATTATTATGTAGAGATGCCAACCATTCCTGATATGGATGTGGTCAAAATTAAAATGTGAATAGCACAAAAGCTGAACAAGAGAGTTAACATAACAAGAACCATTCACACAACCATTCACCTGTGATAAAGATTAACAAACTGAACATTTGAGCAAAATTGGATATTCCATTAAAAAATACATTTTAATTGATTAATATATTTCTAATGAGGAATCACCATCACTTTTTCTGAAATGCTTGCAGAGGTCATGTGTCTATTCAAACAAAATGTGAATAGGTCTACCTTTCTTGAAAATGAGGAAAATGTGGAGTACAAAATGAATGAAGAGTTTGACATGATGCCATCACAGATTATGCCTAAGTTGCCAACTCATTAGTGGTAGAAATGAAACCTTGAATGCATTGTCTGATTTTACTCAAATTTTCAATTAGTTTTCTCCCTTCACTGGCAGCACAACATTGTCTAAATACTAGTTAGCTCGATTCAAATTATCTTGTAATAGATTAAGAAAACAATATTCGCTGTATAAATGCAATTTTTTTCAGCCTAAATACAAAGACGAGGATTCTTGGTGTGAGTTCTGCCTGGGAAGAGCTTTCCTGGACAGATTACGAGTGAAGCAAGGTCGACCACGGGTTGATGATGATGAAGAGGAGATCTGTCCGGGATTGGATGTGACCACGCCCGTTCCACCGTTAATCACAGTCATCAGTTCATTAGATCAGGTATGCATTCATCTCTCGACTAATAGACCACTTTGGTAATCAAATTTATTCATGTTTGCTCTAAGATAAAATGTTTCTGTGTATTCAGCTTCTAAAAAATAATGACAGTACAAAAAAAAAATTGATAGTTAGAATGCAACTTGCATACATTGACGTCGGTAGGATAGAAAAGCACTGTAGATTGCCTAATTTAGCAACAACCGTTACATACAATATGGATTCTTGGAAGCTTGGAACTTGCATCGAAGAACACAGAAAGGGCTGTGATAGAAAGCAGAAGACAGAATCTCAATCCATACAAAATAGATTGCCAATAGCATATCATCGACTGGGAGGGCATGCATTTGATAGCAATTAAAAGCCACCACCATACCAGGAGAATTAGGGAAACGATTTGCATCAAGGAGACCCACAACAACATAAATAGAGGTGGGGGAGCATACCAGCTGTCTGACATCTACTCAAGGTGAACTAACGACGAGAGAAGTAACCACAGTTTGCCAGAGTCTTAGGAAGGTGTCAGAACCGAGACCATCAAAACTGTCAAAAGTAAATTTATGTAATATATTTCCAGGATGTGCTAGAACTTTAACAATTTTATTTAATTTCCTGTGTTTTCATTGTTGTCAAAAAAATTTTAATTTTGTCATGATCCACAATTCAATTTTCATTGTCTTGCGAATTGAGAAACTGATTATTTGCTATAGTAAAGTTGCTCAAATAAAAATCACAGTGCTCCTTTTTGATGAATGAATGGGTGGTATTTATTCTGATTTTACACCTTTTTTTGTATTCTTTTCTTGTGTTCTTTTTCAAGGCCATGGCACAGAAGTTGTTGGAATACCACGTGGAATGGTTAGAAACCCTTGGCTTCTCATTAGCGCAGGGTTGCTGGCTGTTTGCTCTGCTTTCCTGTATTGAGAAACCCCTCCTAGCCGACTCGACGTCAACGTTACGAACCCTCTCCAGACATTGTGCTGCTATCAGAGCAGCCATGGTAAGCTATCTAAAATAATTTAAAAAGAGAGTCTTCCCCAAAATAATATTTATTTGCCGGGAGCAGAGTTGTTGCAATCATGGTAAGCTATCTAAAGTAATTCGAAAGAAGAGTCTTCCCAAAATAATATTTGTTTGCCAGGAGCAGGGTTGCTGGTAGTCCAGTTGAGGACTGAGTGTTCTGATAGCACCCACCTCCGCATATTCACTTACACTGAACACACAGGAACTGCACAGCACTCAACCACAGAGTCCTTTCATAACACTCTGCTCTGTGGAAGTGCGATCAGAAGGGTATACAGAGCAGAGTGTTATGTAAGGACTCTGTGGTTGAGTGCTGTGCAGTCCCTGTGTATTCAGTGTAAGTGAATATGCAGAGGTAGGTGCTATCAGAACACTCAGTCCTCAACTGGACTAGGTTGCTGGCTGTTTGCTCTCCTATCCTGTATCGAGAAACCTCTCCTAGCTGACTCGACGTCAACATTACGAACACTCTCCAGGCATTGTGCTACCATCAGAGCAGCCATGGAAAGCTATCTAAAATAATTTGAAAGAACAGTCTTCCCCAAAATAATATTTGTTTACAAGGAGTAGGGTTGCTGGCTGTTTGCTCTCCTATCCTGTATTGAGAAACCTCTCCTAGCCGACTCGACGTCAACGATACGAACGCTGTCCAGGCACTGTGCTACAATCAGGGCAGCCATGGTAAGCTATCTAAAATAATTAATAAGAAGAGTCTACCTCATGATGATAATCATTTGCCAGGAGCAGGGTTGTTACAGCCATGGTAAGCTATCTAAAGTAATTTAAGAGAAGAGTNAACATTAAAAAACAAAGAGATAATACACTCACTCTAGAGAAGTGACGAACCTACGTCATCAACACGTCATGTCACGTGACATGTAGTTACAAATTGGCCAAAAATATAACTATTTTGAAAATCTTAAGATATTTTTCAAATATTCATAACTTTTTTATTTGTTGTCTGTTCTCGCTCAAACTTTTTTTCATCTGTTTGTCTGATTTTTGCGCTTTGAATCAGAGCAAGAAATTCTTGGTCCGGAGTCCTCCTTTAAATAGGCTGAATAGATTCAAATTTACCTCTTACTTATAATTCCTTGGTATTCCTTAAAAGAGCTATTATGTATCAAAGTTTAAGCATGCTTCTATGTCAAACGCACAATGAAAAACTATTTTTTCAGCTGTCATAAAAGAATCTTATTTCAATAGAAGGAATGTGATGGCATACAGTGGCTGTTGCTAGGGTGGCCAAGCTATAATATTTTGAGTATGTGTGAGGAATTAACATGTAAATAAACCAAACAGCTGAATAAAAAATTAAGCATCATAACAAGAACCATCTATTTTCTCTTTTAAGAACATAGTTGTTAGATGATTCATTGTAATTTCTTTCCTCCTGCCTATTGTGCCTATCGTGGAAGGTGACATCCAAATGATTAAAGCAGTACTCACTGTGAGCAGAAGGCGCAAAGGCTTGGGACAAAGTAAACAACTTCCATTTAAGCATTGACAATAGCCAGATAATAAAAAATAATTAAAAAAAACAGGGAATTTCCACCTTCTTATTCTGTTGAGAAATGTTGAACCTGGAACTTTCTTTTGTGGTTATGAAGCTATTGTGAATGAATGAATGAATGAAGTTGTTTACTTTGTCCCAGTCCTTTGTTTCCTCTGCTTAGAGTAAGTGCATTGCTTCAACCTTCATGTGTGAGGGCCATTTGACCTATTAATTTTCGTGAGGAAGCTGATATCCTGTAAGTAAAGATGAATTGAATGGTGTAATTTTCACAATTAAGACACAAAAGTTGACTTGAAATGTTGGCAGCAATATCATGACTCGATCGTGAAAAGGATGTCAAATATTATAGTGAAAATGTTTATTGTTCTGAGTTTGATGAATTTCCCTTTTTTGCCACCATATGAAAAAAAATCTTACTGTGTGCTAGAATTGTAAGTAGTAGTTCTACGACGCTCCAGCAAAGATAGTGCTACCTGCCTTTCAACAAGTATCGAAATGTGTCCTTTTCACTAGTCACTAGAGAAAAACACTAGAGAAAAACAGAGAATTTTCCATAATGCTTCAAAGGCAATGGCTGACATTGTTGGGAATCTAGATTAAAATTTAGCTGATTCAGCTGGTGCAATGCTCACTTTTCTAAACATTTTGTAAAAACACAAGTCTCCTGAAGTTCATTGGTGTAGTATTTTTCAAGATACAAGCAATAAAAACAATTATAATTCATTAGCGACCAGCATTACCGAAATGCAGCGGTTCAGCAAATTCAGCAGGGTTTTTCTCCACAATCTCTTGGCCTACAGTCGCATACGTTCTGAATGCTCATTAATATTTGTTCGTTTTGGAGAATAATTGGCTATTTCCTTTTGTCATGCTCTCAGATATTTTTAGTTTCAAGGATATTGAAATGTTTGCATACATTTAAACTGGTTTTGTAATGATTTGGCAACATTAAAGAATGCCCATAAAGGGAACTTTCCCCATACATTGATGTGTTGTTGAAATATGAAGAAAAAAAAGATGAGCAAACTGAAAATTGTTAGCAAAATTTGATAATCCATTATGAATTATCAAAGTTTTCCTTTCCACTTGTTTTAGGTATCCTAGATTTGGCAACTTTGACACAATTTATGATAGCATCAGGGAGAACTCTCTATTCACTTTGTAAATGTATGTATGAATTTATAAATGAAATGGATCAATATCATTTTAAATTAGAAATCACCATCAATCTTTCTGAAACGCTTGCAGAATTCATCTGTCAATGTTATATTCAAACAACGACAAAGAAAAAAAGCCTAAAATAGTATGTACTTTTCTTGAAAAAGAGGAAAATGTTGAATTTTGTGTATAGAGTAAATGAGGATCGTGTTCTCCATGGTGCCATCACAGATTATACCAAAGTTGCCAACTCAAGGATGGTCATTAGTGGTTGAAAAAAACTCTTTGAAAATCCCCATATTTTAAACAGATTGTCCAATTTTGCTCAAGTTTTCATTGTTTGTTCATCTAATATTTCTCCGTTGACTGACGACACACCAATGTTTTTTTTTTGGGGGGCGTCCCTTTTATAACCTAAAAAGTATCTTGTAAAAATGTAGTAAAAGATCAAGAAAAATATTTTTGTTGTTTAAATATCCCTTTGCCATTTCTTGCAGCCTAAATACACAGACGAAGGACTCTTGGTGCGAGTTCTGCTTGGGAAGAGCTTTCGTGGACAGATTACGAAGCAAGGTCGACCACCGGTTGACGATGATGAAGAGGAGATCTGTCCCGGGTTGGACGTCTAAATGTTTAGCTACAAATTCTATCGTAAAATTGTATTAATAGATCAAGAAAACTATTTTTGCCTTATAATTGTCCCTTTGCCATTCCTTGCAGCCTAAATACAAAGACGAGGACTCTTGGTGTGAGTTCTGCCTGGGAAGAGCTTTCCTAGACAGATTACGAGTGAAGCAAGGTCGACCAGCGGTGGACGATGACGAAGAAGAGATCTGTCCGGGATTGGATGTGACCACGCCCGTCCCACCGTTAATCACAGTCATCAGTTCATTAGATCAGGTATGCATTCATCTCTCGACTAATAGACCACTTTGGTAATCAAATTTATTCATGTTTGCTCTAAGATAAAATGTTTCTGTGTATTCAGCTTCTAAAAAATAATGATAGTACAATAGTTAGATTGCAACTTGCATACATTGACGTCGGTAGGATAGAAAAGCACTGTAGATTGCCTAATTTAGCAACCGCCGTTACACACTATGTCGCTTCTTGGAAACTCGGAACTTGCATCGAAGAACTCAGAAAAGGCTGTGATAATCTGTTTTAGCAGACGACAGAATCTCAATCCATACAAAATAGATTGCTAATAGCATATCATCCACTGGGAGGGCATGCATTTGATATCAGTTGAAAGCCACGACTACACCAGGAGAATTAGGGAAACAATTTGCATCAAGGAGACCCCCAACAACATGAATCAAAATGGGGGAGCATACCAGCTGTCCGACATCTACTCAAGGCAAATCAACAACAAGGAAGTAGCAACAGTTCACAAGAGTCTGAGGAAGATGTCAGAATCGAGAATTTTTAGAATGTAGTTCAAGGATATGATAGAACTTCATCAATTTTTTTTTAATTTCCTGCATTTCATAGACATCAAAAACAATTTTGAATTCATCATGATCCACAATTTAATTTCATTGTCTTGCAAAATGAGAAACCAATTATTTGTTATAGTAAAGTTGCTCAAATAAAAATCACAATGCTCCTTTTTGATGAATGAATGGGTGGTATAATTCATTCTGATTTTACACCTTTTCTTGACATTATCGAATGTGTTGATAATTTCAAGTACCTGGGAACCATAATTGACAATAAATTGTCGTGAATCGAACAATGTCACACTGTCTAAAAGAAAAAGGAATAAGAAAATACGCAATATAATTATATGTCCGTTTTATATGCATCTCCACAAATTAAACTCTGCTTAGTATGATAATTTTCTGAGTATGATTATACATATTTTTTTTTTGTTCTTCTTCATTTTAAACTGTCGTTCTGGATAATTTCTGATTTGAATGTTCACCGTAAAACCAATTAACTTAGTTACCCAAAATCGCTCAGTAAAATACAAAGCACCATAATCAGCAACATTGAACATGTTCTCATGTAATGTAACGTTTCTAATATACTGTATTTGTTGACTTTTGTATACCGACATTGTCATCTATATGTTCTTTCTATTTGTTTACTGTTTATGCATGATTATGTGCACTCTGTATGTGTTTACTTGTGTATTATATCATTTTAATGTTTCTTTTGTTTGAATGTACATGTATTGTCAAAGCCAACGAAGCAAATTTCCCATTGTGGACAAATAAAAGTATCTATTTATCTATTTATTATTTATTCTCCAAGGCCATGGCACAGAAGTTGTTGGAATACCACGTGGAGTGGTTAGAAACCCTTGGCTTCTCGTTGGCGCAGGGTTGCTGGCTGTTTGCTCTGCTTTCCTGTATCGAGAAACCCCTCCTGGCTGACTCGACGTCAACGTTACGAACACTCTCCAGGCATTGTGCTGCTATCAGGGCCGCTATGGTAAGCTATCTAAAATGATTTAAAAGAAGGGTCTGCCCCAAAAATAATATTTATTTGCCGGGAGCAGGGTTGTTGCAATCATGGTAAGCTATCTAAAGTAATTCAAAGGAAGATTCTTCCCCAAATAATATTTGTTAGCCAGGAGCAGGGTTGCTGGTAGTCCAGTTGAGGACTGAGTGTTCTGACAGCACCCACCTGTGCATATTCACTTACACTGAACACACAGGAACTGCACAGCACTCAACCACAGAGTCCTTTCATAACACTCTGATCTGTGGAAGCGCGATCAGAGGGGTATACAGAGCAGAGTGTTATGTAAGAACTCTGTGTGGTTGAGTGCTGTGCAGTCCCTGTGTATTCAGTGTAAGTGAATATGCAGAGGTGGGTGCTATCAGAAAACCCAGTCCTCAACTGGACTAGGTTGCTGGCTGTTTGCTCTCCTTTCCTGTATCGAGAAACCTCTCCTAGCCAACTCCACGTCAACGTTACGAACACTCTCCAGGCATTGTGCTACCATCAGAGCAGCCATGGTAAGCTCTCTAGAATAATGTAAAAGAAGAGTCTACCACCCAAAATAATATTTGTTTCCTAGGAGCAGGGTTGCAGTCCGTTTACTCTCCTATCCTGTATCGAGAAATCTTTAACTGTACATTGTGAGTCGATGGAGCTGACATGTGGAATCTGATTGTATGCCATACTTCCTGCTATTTCAATTCATAAGAGGGTACAGTGCAGGTCAGCATTCACTCTTACACTTTATTTGTGTGAGCAGAAATAAAACTGTACACGCATTACATATTAAGATTATTTTGGTTAACATCTATATTCACTCTTAGGATGGGATTATATGTTTTTTACCTTTTTTTGTTGTTGCAGGATTCCAACACAGAAGAGAATCTAGTGGCTCTCAATCTCTTGATCAGCATCATCGCACGTTACTTCGATCAGACAGACCTAGCAGATAATGGATGACCACAGCTTTATACTCTTCAATAATATGCCTTCTTGCTGATTTGTGAGTTGTCCTACTGAGAACTGGGTCTAATGAATAAGTGACAGACATGCAGAGATGCCAACCATTCCAGTATAGATAAATATATTACAAGTGCAGAATATGGATTTGGTTGGCATCTTTTAATGTGATGCTGAATGGTTTAAGAGTTGAAAAGGATAAACCTTGCAAATGATTTTCAAACAAATCGTGCATTTCATGTGACGCCTCTTCCTAGATCTATGACTCTACATGAATTAAACTTTCATTTTTTAATCTCATATGTGGTCTGCTGCCTTGAATCGCTTTGAAGAGAAAAATTGAATATTAAATATTATTTTTAACAAGGTTCATCATTGCGAATTGATATAATTTACTGGAAAGTATCGTCTTACAATGTACTTTTATTGAACTGAAGAGCAATAATATGGGATCATTGGGAGGTTAGGAATTTTAGCTTCAGGTCATGCATTTATTGACCCTTTTTCTATTTTGTTAAGGCAGTTGCAAAAAAAAAATTGACAGCTTCACAATATACATTACGATGCAAATTGGGTTTTTGAGCAAAGATGATTATGTTGATGAAGATGATGATGGCGGACTCTCATGTAATGCCAATATATGCATCTGCTCAGGGAAAGAGTAAAGTGTAAGATCTCAGGTCGTATTTCCTTTGAGCAATGTGGTAAAGTAATTACATCTAGAAAATAAAGAATACAATCTTTTATTTTGATGGCCTTCGGAAGGAAAAAATGAGTTGAAGCTTCAGTGTTCTACCCCGTATGTGCAAAACTGCTTTAAAACCCCTCAAATCAAGGAAAAATCTTGGAATATTCATTTTGTAATTGAATGTGTGTCTAAAATTTTGAAAATTCAGTTGGGAAAAATCGGGAGAAAACAGGGAATTTTGTTTTTCTGCCACATTAATGACCAAAGAAATGTAGAACACTTGTTGTATGTTTTTTACAGCGTGTGTACACATATCGTGCATCATACAGAGTTAACATTTTTGTGTGGCTTCAGACTGAAATTCGTGAAAATAAAACCACTGCAAAATTATAGGTTATACAGTAACAGGAAAGATGGTATCTTTTGTCTGTACGAACCTTTGTGAGGATTGAATGTGTTATTTCATCTATTGTGTTCTTTATTTTCATGATACTTTTTTTTTACCAGAAGAGTCTTGATTGGAATGAACTAAAAGAACCATCCAAATGTATGTTATTTTATAGGTCCTTTTGCAATCTTCATGATTTTTTTTGTTTCAAATCTCTGCCACAAATTATTATTCATGTACACAAATATTTCTATGATTATGCTGAAGAATTAGTCAACCTGAAGGAAAAAACATTTGTTTTAAAAATTTGACATTTTTATTTACCTATTTTGCATGGAAGCTGTATTTTCTACCAGGTTAAACTTAAAGATAAATGTATATCACCAATTTGATCATTTGAAATCATTTTCATTAACACGCAAACAGATGAAACTGATTGAGCTAATTTTAGACTTCTTCTTTCATTGAAATGTGTATTTAGTTTACATATTAAACACAGTTAAATGCGCACATTTTCCTTTGGGTTCGCTATTCCCAAGCTAAGTTCATTCATTTATGCTTTTATGTTCAGTTCCATTTTGTAATAAAAGAAGAATCTATAATTTTTGTATTATTTTATGGTTATGTGTGGATCAATAAATAACTACTTACAGAGCCTGTGTACTAATTACCACATTGTACTATATGTCCTTTTATACATGTATTATTTTCTGTTTTGGTGTAATTATTTCACCTACATATTCACTAACACTACCATCCATGCGTGGGTATAGGTTTGTTGTCTGTTTGTTGTCTGTTTGTTGGCTGGCCTACCCTTTCTCTTATTCCCTCAAATCCATCACCCCTTTTTCCAGCCATTATCTTCCTCCCCTCTCTCTGTTTATCTCCTTGCTTGTATCGCCATTCTTCTTGTTCTTTTCCAATTCTTTTCTAACATTTCTCCATCCTCCCTTCTCTTCCTACTCTCCTCTCTCCATTTCCTGTCTCTCTCTCTCCCACTCGGTATCTGATCTTTCTGTCCCTCCCTCCTGCTCTGTCTTTCTCCTACTTGCCATCTCTCTTCTACTCGCTATCTCTCTCCATCCCGCCCTCCCCTGCTTCTCTCTCTGCAACTTGCTATCTATCTCACATTTCTATCTCTCTCTGTCCCTCACTTCCCTCTCATTGCTTCATCCTTCTTAACTCCCCCTCCAAAGATTTTTGTATTTCACAGGCAGTAGGGTCCTGTTATTTCTATGGCGCAAAGAACATGACTATGGAAAGGAGATCTAGTTATCACAAGGTTCCAATAAATAAAGGATTGACTGTGTCCATAAGATGTAGAAACGTTAAGCCAATGATACACATGCTGCATGGACATCTGCCAAGGAGGATCATTCAGTCACATTTGTAGTCAACAACTTTTCATTTTTTAAACATGTGTACCAGGTTCCAGTTCAGAGACACATCCAACCACATGACTGCTACTATCTACAGGAAACTGGTGTATACACAGACTGGTTTCTTTCTGACAGCATCCCTCTCTAGCAAAAGTTTTGTGACAAATCGTATGCACCGCAGTTCAAGAAGAAGCAAGGTTCCAAGAAAGAAACAATTCTCTGTTTCCGTAAGATATGGCAATTATACTGATGCTGCCAAGGAGGGTGTTTCAGTCCTGTCATATGTAGTCAACCAGCCACCAGCTGGTGCATACAGACTGGTTTCTTTTTAACAGAGCTTCATGTATCGTGACCAATTGGATGCACTACATTCAAGAAGAAGCATGCGACACCCGCTCTGGAATCCATTTGATGCCAATACGATCCGCGAGCCGTATGAACCATGCAAGAAATACAGTACTTCCAAGAGAACCATTATCTTCTCATCCAGACCAGTTTGTCAATGTGTTGATTGGACTGTCTAGCAAGTCCTGACCAGGATGTTGTAATAAAACGTGATGCGTAACATCTGAAACCAGCTTGACCAGCTGAAGGACCATGCACTCCCCAACAGACATGACAGGGTTCTTTACAAGCACTGTGAGCAGAAGGGACAAATGACTGGGACAAAGTAAACAACTTCATTCAAGCATTCACAATAGCTGCATGATCACAAAAGAAGGTCCAAGGTGTGACTCTTGTTTATCATTTTTACACATACTACAAAAAAGTTAATGCTTGAATGGAGGTTGTTTACTTTGTCCCAGGCCTTTCTCCCTTCTGCTCAGAGTAAAGATTCCATGCTCACTCAGCAATGTTTACACCGGAGAGACCTGTGAGGGGAACACCTGTTCATCATCGGCATCTTCCAAGAGTAAAGAGGCCACCAGTGATACTTCTTCATACCAGTGAATCGGCGCAAACATTGTGCAGCAGACTGTGGCAATAGCAGAATGAAGAATGTTTTGGACTCTGATCATCTACATCTGCACTGATCAGTCAGTTGGGACAAGGTCAGATGCATATTGCAATGCAACATGATGTGCATATTAAGAGGGCGTTACTAAACGGTTGCAATTCATTGCAAATCAACAGCAGATGAGTTGCAAATTGAACATGCATTTTTGTGTACTGTCTAGTATACTTTTGACAAGACACATATGACACAATGGTTTTGATTGGCGTGTTCCAATCAATTGCAAATTGTGATCAATCGCAACTGTTGAACAACACCCCCATCTCCAATTACCCGGTAAACTTTTTATCTGATCATGATTATGATACTCGGTCATTTGTTATTCACTCTTGAATTAAAGAATAACATGAAAGTCATTTCAAATTATATACAGATATATTTAGTCAAAAGCACTTGGTGTCAAACAGTTCAAGATTGAAATAGTTCGTTCATGATTCTGAATAATACTTGTATTAAAAAATGTACAACATTTCGCATGTAGACATGCTTACCATTATAACATTGCATAATCCATTGTACAGATAAGGTATATTACTTTGTAAGTCAAATTTGAAATACTGGAAGAGCCTGATTTTGAAAGAAATTGGATACAATATACATACAAATATTAAATCTGTAATAATGAGGATATACATGTATCTAAAAGGGCACACCATTATGTATATCAAGTGTAACATTTTAAGAAAATAATTTCTATATGACCTAGATACAATGCAAAAACATATTATTCAGTTTTGTAAAAATTCCCTGATTTTGGTAAACAGGTTTGACAATCACTGTCTCAAGATTATCCCTAATCATCTCACAAACAAGAAGATAAGTATTGTCAACAATGAACAGTTGTAAGGGGATTTAAAAGATAACAGCTATAACAACTAGGTAAAAAAAAATGGGGATTACATTTGTTTATGTTCAAAAGTCAAGATGATTCCCATCCTTGGAAGGGGTGGCAAAGGTCGTTTGAAAAAAAAAAAAAACTACAGAGTCAGCAACTTTTAACAAACATACATGTACATCCTCTCATATATTCACACACATAAATGGTACTGAAATGTTAGATTATTATTATTATTTATTATTTTTTTAAAACTATATAGAACATAAATATCTATAAAAATCATTGAATACAGTGTATTAATGAAAAATGATTTAGACTCCAAAATAATTGATGTAACATTCTGTTTCATGATAGTAATGAACATTATTTGTGAGCATGTCATGATAAAAGCCTTAAATGCTCTGTATCATGNCCTAATATCTGACATAATTATTGAATTTTAAGGAATTTTACCAAGATGTGCACTCACTTTTAGCCTAACGTACATGACAAAGCTGTGCTAATTTCTCACGCAAGTTCGGATCACAAAAATATAACTTTGGCAATTGTTTGATTATCAATTTACTCAGAATTTAATTTATTTGATATTGAACTGCATATTGTTTATATCCTCAAATTGGTAACATTGAGTGTCTATGTCCTTAGATAACCTTCTACTGGATCCAATTCCCAATGAAGGAAGACTGTTGTTGATGACCTCTCCTTTAAAGAAGAATTTTTAGTGTCTCCAAAAGTTTATTAATGTAGAGATCAGTATCCTTCTCCAACTATTCCACAAACTAGGTTGGCAGGAAGAGCTTTGTCTGGAAAAGAGTAGAACAAAAGAGAAATGTAATTTAATTAATTTCTGTGAGCGATGTACTACACTACACAAGAAAATTAGGGATCACTTTTTAATTTTCTGCATCATGCAAGAAATGAAATGTTACTCTTAGTATTCATGAACCTATGGTGGCTTGAATGCACTTGTTTACTTTTTCCAAAATAATTTGTCCCTTCTGCTCACGGTGCAGACAAACTGGTTGCATTTTTGTTTTTTTTTCCAGATTTATCAATCAGTATATGAAAAGTGATGCCTAATTTTTTTTGTGTAGTGTACAAACAGTATTTTTAGATTGAATACCTATTCAAGAAATTGTTTTTTTTATTCTCTTTTACCTCCTCCAGATCTACATGTGTGTATCCCCCTCCCCTCTCCCTCAAATTAAAATTGTCCCCTCCCTCTCCATCTTCTCATCTCTTGCTGGTGTGAGTGTAGCCCTGCCTCTGAAGGGTGAATGCTCCGATATTAAAGACAGTGTGCTGTGGATATGATGTTCAGAGGCGCGCGTGTGTGTGTGTGTGTGTGTGTGCGCTGATGTTGCAACAGATATGTGATATTGAAAGGTATGAGTGGGTGTGTGTGCGTGTCTCAATCCAACCTCCCTCCAAATTCAAATTAACTCCTCTCAACCCCCTCCCAATCTGGTTGGGGATTGATTTGAATTGGGAGGGAGGTTGGATGTCATAGAGGGTCCCAATCCAACCTCCCTCCCAATTAAAATCAATCCCCAATCACCCTCCCCCCAAACTCCGGTTGAATTGAGGGAGATTGAATTGAGACCCTTTGTTACATTCAACCCCCACCAAACTGAACCTGGGTTTGGTGGGGAGGATGGTTGGGGTTGATTCGAATTGGGAGGTAGATTGGGTGTAACAGAGGGTCCCAATCCAACCTCCCTCCCAATTCAAATCAAACCCCACCCAACTCGACCTGGGTTGGGAGGAGCTTGTGAGGGGTTGATTTGAATAGGGACGTTGGATGTAATAGAGGGTCCCAATCCAACCTCTCTCCAAATTCAAATTAACCCCTCCCAAAGCAGGGTATACGGTAGGAATTGATTTGAATTGGGAGGGAGGTTGGATGTAATAGAGGGTCCCAATTCGACCACTCCCACCCCTCCCAAACGAGGTTGAGTTGGTAGGGAGGTTGGATTGAGACCCTCTCTTAGAACCAACCTCCCTCCCAATTTAAATCCCCCCCCCCCCCCCCCCCCCCCGGGTTTGGAGGGGAGGGTGGTTGGGGTTGATTTGAATTGGGCCGTTGGATGTAATAGAGGGTCCCAGTCCAAACTTCAATCAACTCGGGTTGGGAGGAGGTTGATTTGAATTGAGACCCTTTGTTACTTTCAACCCCCACCAAACTTAAGCTGGGTTTGGTGGGGAGGATGGTTGGGGTTGATTTGAATTGGGAGGTAGATTGGGTGTAACAGAGGGTCCCTTCAAATTCAAATCAACCCCTCCCAACACCCTCCCCAGGTTGAAGGAGAGGGGGGAAGGTTGGGTGTAATAGAAGGTCCCAATACAACCTCCCTCCCAATTGAGATTAACCCCTCCCACCTCATTCCCACCCAGGTTGAAGGGGGGGGGGGGG
>BQKZ01007755.1:7361-24019 GCA_036244855.1 Temnopleurus reevesii | reverse complement strand
CTGTTAACTTTATTTCTATCCATACTATATATACAGCTTCAAGGTATTTCTGTACAATGCTATCTGTTGTATGGGATTATTTCATCTCATCTGATATGTTTATATTTCAAAGTCAAACTCAAGTCAAACTTTGTGCAAGAGTTATGCATAAAATTTGCATCCATTAGTAAACCTTCTTATTAGGGTTAAATGATTATTCAATCTTTGTTACTTGATTTCTGTCATTTGCAGGAAAGAGCGCGAAGCAAGAGATGCCAATCAGCCAAGAATGAGCAAGCTCATCAAACGTCGCTCACCGTCAAACCCAGAAGAGGGCGCTGCTCATAACGACAGAGAGGATCACGGGAATGAAGCCGCAGCAAGCCCTCCAACATCAGATGAGGATTATCTGAATTTTGAACCCAACGATCATGTCAAGTCGATGTGTCGTGTAGTGGGCGGTTTCATATTTGTAGTGGATGCTGCACAAGAAATGAATCAAGGTAAAACAGTTTGTTTCACAATTCTTATAAATTTTTAAAATCATTTTAGTTAGATTGAATGAACACCAGGGGGGTGTAGCATAAAAGATGCAATTAAACTTACAATAAACATTGATCGTAAGTATATGGAAAAATGTGTCCCACTGAGGTACAATTAATTTTCAATTTATCATATCTCTTTTATGGTACCGGCCCCAGAAGTGTTTGCGGGCAATGAAAGCAGCTAGATATACCCCAAAGCTAATTTCACACAAAATCCGACCATTATTTTTATGTCGCCATTTGTTGTTAGAAGCAGAAGATTTTCAAAATGAATAATATTTTTTTAAACCCTTGAATAGGCAAGATTATGAATTGTGATTTTTTTTCTAAGTCAGCTGATTCTTGTAAATGTTACTTTAGTCTTTTGAATCGATTGGAAATAAAGAAATAAATCTTAGAGAATGATCAAAATACACCAAGATCATTGTTGCGGGATATGATTATGTTGCTTTTTGCCACCTTGCTTTACACCTTTGTTGATCAGTTTCATTGAAAAAAGAATGTTGATAGTATTGGAGTCTTTGCATAGAATTTGTTTGCGAAAGATGATGAATTTCAGGACAAAACGTATACAATTTTATTGCAGGAAAATTTTTCGAAGATTAAATCTAAAAAACCTCAATAATATCATCATACTGATACAATATGGTATAATCCTGTCTTATTTACCAGGTTCGTGCCGCGCGGGAAGACCGGAACTGTTCGCCTTCATGGATTCAAAATGGACGCCAGAGCGAAGACCCCTTCTTGTTCTCTCAAGCGTGGCAAATTCCGACATTCCCAGAATACCATGCGTGAAGGTTGCAGATCAACTATCATTGGATAGACTCAAGCGACCATGGAAGGTAGGCTTTTCTTGTTTCTTTTTTTAACTTCTGTACAAGCTGAAATTTTTATTTTTGAGAAGTTTGCAGTCCTAGCTTGCAAATGTTTCCTCTCAGTATGATGAATGAACATTGCTATGCATACAAACACTGTCAAAAATGCAAAAATAGCAACATGCCTATGTGTCAAACATGAAAGCATATGATAACATTGCCATTAACAATTAGGTAATCAATGTGAAGTGAATGAAATGTTCTTTTTAATCACATCAAACAAACATTCAATAGTATAGGAAGAGGCAAGAAATTAGAGGCCAAAGTCAGATTTTCAAAGTTTTTGAGGAGTCTAAGCTCAGAGTATTGTGTGACGTATGATCAAGTGTGAGAGAAAATACATATTAAACACTTTAAAACTGCTACTATAATGTTTCTATTAATGTGTATGTCTTGTGTTTCTTTTTGTGTTTCAGGTTGTGGACTGTGACATATCATCTCTTAATGGACTTCCTGAGGGGGTAGATTGGCTGGTGGATGCAGCACCTAAAATGTGATTAAATGTGAACTCTCAGAGGGAGTATTTAGCCTGATCAGATCTGCACAATATGTGCAAGCCTAAAACATAACCCAATGTGGACTTGGAGTAGATTTCCATGTTGGATCTATACATGAGTATGAGCCAGGCCAACTGAAATTTGACTTTCAGGGGTGTTGATGGATCAGCACTCCAAATTCTACTGTAGATGCTCAGACAACTTTCAGAGGGAGTAGTTTAGCCTGTGTGGATCGGCACAATGTGTATATGCCTTAAATCTTACCCAATGTTGACTTTCAGAGGGAGGAGTTAGCCAGAGTAGATTGGCTGGTGCATGCAGCACCTAAAATGCGATCCAATATGGACTTTCAGAGAGGGTAAATTTCCAGTTTAGATCAGCACAATGTGTGCAAGCCTAAAATGCAACCAATGTCGATCTTGAGAGGGAGGTGTGTTAGTTAAATTGAGTTGCACAATTTATGTAATCCTAATGTTGGTAAGTTGGTTTTCAGAGGGAGTAAATTTGCTTGTGGATGTAGCGCCTAGAATATGATCAAATGTTGACTTTCAGAGGGAGTAGATATCCAGTGTGGATCAACACAGTTTGTGTATTACTAAACTGCAACCCAATGATTTCCAGTGAGAGTAGATTGGTTGGTGGATGCAGCACCTAAGATGTGATCCAATTTTGACAGTCAGAGGGAGGAGTTAGCCTGGTTGGATCTGCACAATGTGTGCAAACCTAAAATACAGCCAATTGTTGATTTACAGAGGGAGTAGTTAACCGGATTGGATCAGCACAATGTGTCAAAGCCTAAAAGGTGTAGACTTTGGTATAATACAGTGCCCATGTAAATTACAATTTTCTATATTGGATTTTCATTTGTAAAATACTTCTCGATTTGATATTTGGAATAGATTTATGAGATAAGTAAATCAGTTCCCTAATTTCTGATACCTCACTTTGGAAAGTGAAACTTGTGCAACTATTTTATACTGCTATTATTGTTCAATAGTTATTATTGTAAAACTTATGTCTTTCTTTATACATTGTCAACAAAAGAGATATAATATATAGATTCTATATTTTCATATCATGAAATGTGATTTTTTTTTCTGTAAATAAAGTATTGTGTAATTCTAACATTGTCTTTTGAATTTATTGCAATTGGACATTGATAAGATCAAAGAGTGATTAAATGCGTTCTCTTCTAGTTATATCTTTAAAATTACCTAAATAATAACAATAATAATAATGATGATAATAATAAAAATAATAATAATAATAATAATATCAATAACAATAATAATAATGATAGTAATAATAATAATACTAATACTAATAGACTGTACTTATGAATCACGCATCACACACTTGTCTCCATGCACTTTTACACAAATTGTATTTACATAGCATACGTTTGCACACTTTCATAGAAATTGATTGACATTTAATGATCAGTAGAGCTCCGGAGGGTGTTTCGTCAAGATTTGTCGCAGAGACAATTAGTCAGCGCTTACAAATTCCTTGATTGTGATTGGATGAAAAGCACTATCGCTGACAGCTGGGAACTGTCGGAAAATGACTCCTTGTCGCTGCAACAAATCTTGATGAAACACCGTCCTGGTGTTAGACAGTGAATCCATGAAGATCTCAGAAATTAAAGTGAAATGGGGGAGGGATGTAAAATGGGAGAGATGTGTAGCGTGAAAATAGGACAGAGGAGGAGAAAGAACAAAGATGGAAGGAGATAAAGTTAGGGGTTATAGAGTGAAACAAATGGAGGTGGATGGGAGGGATTACGAATGGAGAGATGGGGGAATAGGGATATGAAAGAGACTATATGTACGTTCGTGTGTATGTGTGTGTAGGTGTGTGTGTGTTTGTCAACGAGAGAGAGAGGAAAGAAAAACGCTGGTGCTAAATCTACAAACACATCAGAAAAGTGTTGAAATTCCACCCGTTTGGAATCAAATTGATATACAGTATCACCGACTGGTGTTATTTCAGTTTTCACTACACTAGTAAGTGTTTACATATATATATATTGATTTGATTTCAACTTGGTGTTTAATATTTCAGTACTTTTTTATGTGAACCTTTATAGATTCCGGATGGTGTTAGATTTAAGACCAGAGTTTTTGCAGTGCATGAGATGTCCGACACATGAAACCATACGATTCCAAACTGGTGTTATTTCTTCTTTTTTTATGTGAATCTATTTAGATTCCGGATGGTGTTAGATTTAACACCAGAGTTTTTGCAGTGCATGAGATGTCCGACACCTGAAACTACATAGCAAGGCTATTTCAATCCTTTGATTGATGAGAGGGAGCGGATACAATATGGTATAACCCTGATATCAATATGTTATGAAAGAAAATAAAAATTGAATCCTCGGTCAATGTATACATTTACATTGAAACGAGAAATTCAGGGGTGTCGTGGGGGGTCCACGCCTCCATTCTATATTTCGCCATTCCTGGGTAAATGCGATGACAAATTTGTTGTTCAAATTGTGAAAATGATTTTGAAATGGCAAATAAATAAATCAAATCAAACCCCTTGGACGTGAAATATTTCATATTTCAAAACATAGATGTCTATCTTATTATCATAGACACTCTTTGGTTCAAAACTCACCACCCGCCGCGCGAGTCCAGCAGTGTACTTAATCGGGGATAAGGTTTCTAAAACATTTTCTGACAAAAAAAAGACAAATAAAAAATAGGAAAGGAACCTAACTTGTCTCTCGTCTTTTTTCCATTATGTTCCCCTCAGAGGCCTGAATACGCACCCTGAACCACTCACGTAATGTGAATAGGAACTATATTTGGGGCTAAGATATTCTTCCCCGGAAGTCTATTCCTCCACCCCTTTAACTAAGTCTCTGCGTATGGACATTAAATTTTGTAAGGGTCAAAAGCATCCTTTCTGAAGGTGGTCAACTATTATTTCTTAGAATAACAAGTGATTGAGTTAAATTTTCTTTGTGTGTACATTTCTACGATAATGGAGGCATTGCAAGTTGTAATGATTTTGTCTCTCCTTTTAGCTCCAACAATATTTGCAGAAGGTAAGTTTTTCCTCCTCATTAAATTTTGAACCAACATATTTGAATACGTTTGGGAAGTTTCAATGGAATTTAAGTAAAGTTCGTTTTCCAAATTAATACTGTCCATTGGTGATCATAATATGGTGAAATTTGGATAAATTGTATTTAAATTTCGTAAAACTAAGTCGAACGCCAATTAGCCAATTTGATGCTCCTTTGTAATGTTATCGAAATCAGAACCGCTCGTGATTGTTATGTAATCACAGTTCAATGCATAGCATACGGATCTATTTCTACTACATTTGCAATAAAGAGGTCAAATATAAAACATCCTCTTTCATAATTTTTTTTCAACCCATAAGATACCGTATTTTAGAATATAGAAAGATACTTTTCTTGGTCCAAAGAAACTTGTTATGTAGATGAATGCCCAGCTTTAATTTTTTGGTTTTTAAACATAAAGTTATAGCTGAAATGCGTATTTTTGTTACATTGGATATCTAAAGACTTACTCATTGAACTTCATCGACACAATAATCATATTTCGTATACATAAATTATTATGCATTATCACAAAAATGACACTAACAAGTCAAAAGAAATTCAGCAAGGACTCTAATAACAATCTAAACGAAAGAAATGCAAATGTATGCCAAATAAAATATAGAGTTGGCGTCAGATATTCATTTTTTTTCCATAATTTCATAAACCCCCCTTTGTTCATGTTCCCTATACCAGGTGAAAATCGGGCGATCAAGGAGGAGAGCTTTATCCAGTTCGGTCTCATGATTACATGTGCGACGTCCCTCCCGCCATTCCTGTACAACGACTATGGTTGCCACTGCGGGTTTGGGGGCGAGGGCGCTCCGGTAGATGACGTGGACAGGTATTTAAAAAAAACATTGACCCCCTTTAATTTTATTAACAAAAACTGAAAAAGAGGTTAACAGAACGAGGAAAAAAAAACGCTTAAAGAAAATCGGACAGTGAAAAAAGTTCTGAACTTTGAATGAATTGAAAAAAAAAACGTTTGACGAAAATCGGACAATGAAAAAAAAGGTTATACAATTTTAATGAGTTGGACAAAAACTTGAGCAAATCCGTGATTTTTTTTCAGACATGTTGCCAATTTAATGACGTCATAGGCAGGATAGTTGCACTACAAACCATCATTTTGCTTATGGTTCAAATTCATCATTTTTAGAGAAAGCTCAAAGTTTGTATTGATGAACCGCGCAAAAAGGGCATCTACAAATAACTATCTCAACTATCTCGTCTCGTCTTTTAACTATCTCATAATAATACTTACAGTTTTGAGAAAATAACTTTTTTTTGGAGGGGGGGAGTAAGGCGGGGGTGTCCCTCCCGCCATTCCTGTACAGCGACTATGGATGCCACTGCGGATTCGGGGGCGGGGGCGCTCTGGTAGATGACGTGGACAGGTATTTTGAAGCAAATGTTGGCCTTTCCAATATATTTCTTTTTCACAAAAACTGAAAAAGGGGTAAACATAACAAAAAAAAATGTTTGAAGAAAGTCGGACAGAGGAAAAAGTTCTGAACTTTGAATGATTTGAAAAAAAAAAGTTTGAAAAAGATCGGACAATAAAAAAAAAAGGTTATGAACTTTTAATGACTTTTAGTGACAAAAACTTGAGCAAATCAGTAAAAGTTTCAAGACATGTAGCCAATTTCATGACGTCATGGGTGGGTGAAAATAAAAGAAAAACGTCACTTTTCAAAAGTCACATCCCTATGCAGTGACCAAAAAATGAGCAACTTATTATTCCGGGGATGTTAGATGTATGTATTTTTTTTTGTAAATTCTTCAGTCACCAGACTCAACTCGACCTGGACAAGGTTACTGTCAAATTTTACATAATTATTTTTTTGATGAATTTTGCAAGAATTTTTGTTGTGTTTATATTATAAATTTCATACAGGTGCTGTGAGATACATGATGCATGTTATGACTCCATCATAGAGGGCGTATGCAGTCATACACTGGTATACCTGACGAGTTATGAATACACATGTCAACACCAATGGCCCTGGTCCTCCAAGTCTAGCACGATTACATGCGGTGAGTGACTAGACATTTCATATGAAGTCCACAACTTGTAATTAAAACAATGTGTTAAATAAATACATACTGTGACGAAGGACGAATTATGTATCTGTCGAACAGTGTTCTGGCGAGTTGTGAAGAAGTCCCAATATGGACGAGCCAGCGGAATGAGCAATGTATTCCAATAGTTGAGTTAATTAGCCAACAATTAGCCAGTGAAAGACTCATTTGTCAAGCAAGACCTAGCCAGCCTCATAACAATACACACTCAGAATCATCAGCGTCATCGTCATTGACATCGTTATATCGACTATTATTATCATCTTCGTCATCATCACCATTATTATCATCATCATTATTATCATAATTATAATCATCACTATCATCATCGTCACCACCATCATCATTATCAGCATCGATTTTATCATCATCATTTTCATCATCTTCATCATCATCATCATCATCATCATCATCATCATATCATCATCATCATCATTCTCATCATAATCACATCTTCATCATTATCATCGTCGTTCGTCTTCACAATCATAATCACCACCACTCACAACATTTAACGTCTTCATCATCCTCCTCTTCGTCTCCATTCTCTTACTCATCATCACCTTGAACTCTGCCATCACGTTCATCATCAACATATCATCGTCATTGCCTCCATCACTTACATTATCCTCATTATCTTCCCCATCTTCGTCGTTATCATCATGTCCTCCGTCGTCACCATCTCCTTCCTCCTCCTCTCCTTCTCCTCCTCCTCATTATATCATTATTTCCATCATCTTTTTCATCATCATCATCATCATTATCATCCCTTTTTGTAATCATCATTATTATCATCAATATCATCATCCACTTTTGATAATTCTCAGTGAAATTGATCTGGAAATTTGTCCGTCAATCCCAAAGTTCGTTTCGGATAAAGAAAAAATGATCTGATCTAAACAGTAATGTAGGCCATTTTCATCTGAAAGAAAAGTTTTGTCCGGATTTTCACGAAATGGCGATAGCCAAAGGGTAATGCTCCATGAAACCAGTCACATTTTTATTCATTTAAATATGCTTTTTCTATAGAATTAGCACACATTTCAATAGCAAATAGGATGCCCTTTTAAATGTTGCTATGTCGGAGTTTATTTATATTCATGCAACATGCAATGCCTTTTGGCTAGCGTCACTTCGTGAAAAAAAAAACTCGGACGGTTTGTCATAACTCAGGCTTGTCTAATTCTCAGGTCAATCAGGCCGACTCACACCGGTGGCACATTATACGCGGATCAGACGGTGGACTGACGTTTGACTTGCGCTCAAGGAGCGTACATACGCCGAACGTCAGTCCACAGTATGACCTTCAAATGTGTGAGTCCTGTGAGCGTTTTTAATTTTCAAAAACGTTGAGCGGACGCAGGATAAAACACAAAGATGTAAGAAAATGCCACAGACACACAGTAATCAATACAATATCTACTCTAATAACAAAATGATGTGTATTTCTTCACCAGATTCGACTAGGAATGATAACTGCCAACAAGCCTTGTGCCAGTGCGACAAAGATGGAGCTCTCTGCTTTGCTCGTAGTAAATACAACTTTGGCAACACCTTCTACAACAAGCGCGGGAAATGCTAATAATACCAACCCTGGAGTATTTCATATCAATCAGATAAACATAATAAATAGAGTTGATGAATAGGTAGGTTTTACTATAAAGACATTTCGTTCTCCAGCATCGACTCAAAATTTTGGTTCTACGAAATATCGTCCGTGTTTTCACAAAGTGACGGATCCAAAGAGTATTGTTGCATGGAAACAAATAAATCCCGACATAGCGCCAATTAAACGGGCATCCTATCAAACAACGTGTTAATTCTATAGATGGACACGTTTCAATGGATTTGTAACTCATTCCGTGCAGCAATACCCTCTAGTTCCCATTGCTTCGTGAAAACACGGACGATATGTAGTGTTATTACACATTGGTTAAATTATGTATTATAACAAAAAAAATTGTATTAATATATTTTGCTTGTAATCGTAAGAGTTATCGCAAATTTGCATTTTTAGTTACAGGTTAATCATAAAATACCCACGATACTCTCAAACAATTATATATCTCGCTGATGGAAAATGCAGATTAAATCAAAACTAAAAACTTAAATAAATCTATCAAGATAAATGTTTTTTTTTTAATTTCAACTGTTCTGATGGTTCTGGCAAGCATGTGGGCTATACATCCGTACATTTCACAAGTTTGCTGCTTCCTCTCCGATGCTTTTCCATGGATATAATAACCATCATAAGCAGTGCAGCGAATGCGATAAACCCTGCCGATGTAAAGTAAGTCATTCGATATGACGCGGTGACATCCCGAAGGAGACCTACAGAACAAGAAAAATGAGAAGACAAGAACACAAAAACGATTGATAACGATCAAAAGATATTGACANCGGCTATTGGACGAAATGAATATTGGACAAAACGGTAATTGGACGACCTAATGTTAGACGAAGCGCGTTTAGACGGAACGGTCATAGGACGAGATGCCATTGGACGAGATGGGGATAAACCGTCAGGTTGTACCCTAAAATTGAAAATCGTACCCATATTGAGTGTTGTTTCCCTCGAGTATAGTTGTACCAGAGGGGTACAGAAAGGCGTGGGGTAAAATTGTGAACTTTTCGGGTGCAACTTTGAACTACATATATAGGTTTCCACTAGTGTTGCATCGAATTTGTACCGTAATTTGTCTGTGTGTACCTCTGATACATTAAATGTGTAAGGATTGTATATGTGCATAATTAATTACGAGACCAAAACCAGAGGTATACTTAGTCCAAATGTGATTGAGATTTATTGACGACCAATCCGAACCCGACTTTATGCAGTCAGAACTTAGATTCTTGGCAATGGTGACTGTAATCATACGAAATGTTAGCCAATAATAAATCACAATCTTGCTCACTTTTATTATTATTTTCAACGTAACTTTACATCATTGACCACTATTATTTTCTTTTAGTTATGTTCGATTTGATAATTTTTTAGTCATACTTATATCCATTATACTTATTTTCTGTTGATTTAGAAGTGAAAATTAATACATGGAATTTAATTATACAGAGACTATTGTTTTTATATCTTTTGGGAGAAAATAACTGAAAATATAATTGAAATATTCATAATTTTTTTATATATTGTCCGATTAGCTTCAAACACTTTTGACTATTATATTCCTGATTTTTCTACTTTTATTGAATAAAAGTAGAAAAGTCAGGAAAATATATCAAAAGTAGATCAAAATAGATCAAAAGGTAGACCTAGTATTCAACTAGACAGATGTTATCTAACGCTAGAAGGTAGGTTCCAATGGCACGAAATGTTCTTGTATCAACTTCTTGCCAAGACCCCTTAACTTCTTGTCCCATTCTCTTAGCATAGACGTCTTAGCATCTATAGAGGATAGCTAAGACCATTTTGTACCATTGCCCCCAGAGTGTCGGAAAACGGCAGTCCTCTGTAAAAATAAATGAGTGTTCCCTCCGAAAGACCCTCCGACGGGTGCAGCCACGCCTTCAATGATCATGAACACTGATAACGTCTTGACATCAACCTCAGGATCGACAATCTCCCGATGAAAGACGTAGAATAAGGATGTTCTCCACCGACCAACCTTGTTCTAAAAATGGCCCACCTGAACTTTTTTTTTTTGCTTTTCCTCAAACATTAGAATTATTATCTGAAATATGACATGAAAACATCTTTTCAGCTGCTCTTTTGCTTTTTCATAATTTCCTCCAGAATTGTTCCAAAAATAAAAATATAGATGATAAAAAACTTTGTTCCGACAAATCGATGTTTTTTTAATAGTATTAGAGGGCATCCAAACCTATTTTTTTTTTTTAATGTTATCTAACTGGACAGATAGAGGCCCGGAAGCAACACGATTCAATACGACTCTTTGTTAATTCACAGTTAACTGCCTAAGAACAAAAAGTCGTGTTGAAATGTGTTGCTTTCGGGGCTCTATGTGACCGGGGCTAAGCTTGACAGATGACACAACGCTTGGAGAAACCGTGTTAGAAAAAAGGCACTCCTCTATGGGGAATAATTGTTACCTCCAAAAGACCCTCCGACGGGTGCAGCCACGCCTTCTATGATCATGAAAACTGATAAAGTCTTGACATCAACGTCGGGATCAACGATCTCCCGATGGAAGACGTAGAACAAGGATGTGCTGACGCCGGTAGAAACGCCGTAGATAGCGACTGCAACCCCTCGAAGAGCGAAGATGCTGCACAGATAGACAACTGAAAAAAAAAAGAATAATTCCTATAGCGTCTGTGGTGTTTCACTTTACCGGTATACATTATATATCGCAAAACATGTTTTGTAAATCAAATCGCAAATTAAGTAGTATTTAGGATTTATTGGGTTGTTGTAAAACGTAATAATCGAAATATGGCAAAAGCATAACTAAATCAGAGCGGAAGATGTCAAAAGTGGCAAGAAATAGTTTAACCAAGTAGTAAAAATATGGTCGTATTCACCGAATTGTACTTCCAGAAAATTTGGGTACTTAGTGACTGCAAGACGTCTTTGAAAGAGCAATAGCATATCGTTTAACACGCTCAATACACTTATAAATATTATTCCCATCATTCTCCGTCATTCCGCAGCTCATTTATATAGTTTGATGACATTTCTGTCAAAATAACTTACCAATGGTAGACAAAGCCGCCATGATTTCAGTCACGGTAATGAGATACGATGGAGGGATTCCTTTTGCTACAAACACACCATTCGTCAATCGTCCAACAAGATTGCTTGCAGAATAGATCGAGAAGGAGGTGGCGATGTCCGTAAGTTCTAACCCAAGCTCTTTGAACGAAGTCGACAGATGGATCAAGAAAATACTGTACGCTACTGTTGCTGAGAACATGGAGAGAGTGTAGAGGGCAAATGTGCGGTAGTTCCGTGCTAGGAGTTGGCTCAAGTGCCCTGGCGTAGGGTCGGATCCCACTCTTGACACCGGTAATATGTCGCATTTAATTTGTGATGTCGTGTTGCCGTTCTTGTGTGTGTGATGATGTTGGCTACATGGCAAATGGATATCTTGAGCCGTTGGCTCTATCTTGCCGATACCTACATCGTTTGTCAACTCAATGGGATTTGTTTCTGGTGAAGCAGTAGCCTTTGAATCCTTGATGACATCTGCATTTTGCTTACAGTCGTAATAGAGATTAGGCTCGGTGTTACAATCAGATTTTTGCACACCTGTCTGTAATTCCTGTTCTGAATTGTTTGACTCTTCATGATTTGATTTGTTCTCAAGGTCTAAAGAAACACCCTGTAACACATTGACGTCACAATCGCTCTTTGCATCACCCACACACCCTGCTTCGTTGGCCTCCGGACCATGCAGAACCTTACGCGGTTTCATCAGTGCGCCCATGAGCACTGTGTTGTACATAAGCCCCGATGCGATAAGGCACGCACCACGCCAGTTGTACTTGTTGTTCAAGGCATCAAAAATTGGCGGGAAAATGAAGAGTCCACAGCTTAACCCTGAGATGACAACGCCATGGGCCAAGGCGTAGTGACGGTGAAAGTTCCGACGCACTAGAAGTACAGCGGCTGCGTAAACAGTACCTTTAGACGTCGCTAGAAAAAATGATAGGATAATAGTTTTACCTATCATGCCTATAGCCATATACTTAACCTCTAACTCGATTCCATTATTTGGTTTTAATCAAAGTAACAAATCTAGCACGTTTTTTTTTATCATATTCACGAATATATTCTTAAATTATCTCTGGCTTTGCATATTTTATGTCTCATTGTCAATAATTAGACAAATTGGCACTTGATGATGACATCATTGAATATTTCATTTTACGAAGTGACGGGAGCTAAAGAGTATTCTTGTATGAAGATAAAGAAATCCCGACATAGCGCAAATTCAACGGACATCTTATCAAACACCGTGTCATTATAGAAGGACATGTTTCAATGGATTTATAACTCATTTCGTGTAACAATACCCTCTGGTGCTTCTGAAATATGTCAAATGTCGATTATACTTATTTTGTTGTATTGTTGTATTATCTTCTTTTTTTTTTCATGTTGAATGTAAATAAATGCCTCGATTGAGGTCAAAAAAAAAAAGAAAATACCCTCTGGCTTCCGTCACTTCGTGAAATCACAAACGAATTTCATCATATTCATATCAATGTTATAAAATGCTACTTTTAGTCATCCAAACGCCAGTTCATAACCTCTTTATTAGATTCAATTACTTCAATCATCTTCATACGACACCAGTTTTATATACAGGCCCTGTTATATAGATCATTGGTTATAACTTACATGTTACCACTCCTATAGCCGCACCAACGAGGCCAATGTGGTGGGATTGAGATAGAACCGTAACGCCTGATGCTGCCAGGCCTCCCGCTATCATCACGACTGGGCGAAATCCGAACTTGGTCGAGAAATATGCCGTAACTGGAGCTAGAGAGACGAAATAACATTGAAATGGCGGTCATTTGCACTGTAAAAAAACCCAATTATATACAAGTACAGCAGTTCTAATGGAAGGGGAGGAGAGTAGCCAACAGTTTTATGAACACGATATAGGCTAATCTATTTCCGTAAAATTAAGTCGAACGCTAATTCAATGCTCCTCCTTTAAAGTCGGAACCAGCTTGTGATTGATGTGTCCGCATATATATATATAGTTCAATACGCGGCGTGCGGCTCAATCGTCTATGACCCACTTTATTTTGCGCAAATAATTCATATCGAGTTTAGGTGAAAACAAAGACATAAAATTACTTACTTTAGACAAGTTACCATGGCAATATCCCAGTGGAAGAAACATATCTTTAGATTAACATTGTATGTATTTGGTGTCGCGGTCGCTATCATAATAATTTCACATGCAGAGTTTTACAGTGTGAGCTGGTGAGTATAGTCCCAAATATGACTGATCCTAGAAGAAAATGTTGTATCGTTAATTCATCGTTCATGCTTAAACAAAACATGATATAATTTATAAACGTAAAATTAAGTGTGTCATGGGACAATAGATCCGTTCGTAGTATATCGAATTGTTGGGACATAACAATCACACGCCGGTTCCGATTTCGAAATAATAACGGAAATGATAACGGAAACAGATTATAATATCGTGTTAAAAGTAGTAACGCATTATCAAGATGGTAAGAAATTATTTTTTATAATGGGATAAATCAACATTTATTATAATTTGGCTGCTTTCGTGCTAAATTAGTGAACTTAATTGGCCAAGAAATGGATCCCGGGTAAGCGTCTAGGTCGTTTACAAACTCCAAGTGACGTTGGTAGCCTTGGTCTTATTCTGTGTTAATGGTATTACAATCCAAAGATGGTCTCTTTTTCATATAATAATTACATGTAAATATATGCTATTTGGGATCTTTTCTTATTTTCTGCATGATTTTGATGGCCTTGACATTTACAATGTCAGTTTACATGTACTCCAAAAGTGCATGTGGAAACTAATGATGTTTATTTTCTATGCCATAAAGGCCCGTTTTTCACATCGGAAGTTAAATCAGTCACAAACAAGAGAAGGGGACAAAACAGTCATATGCAATTACTAAAGCAGACATTAATTTCACTTCCCATTAACCTCAGCAGTCAGCGAGTTCAGCTAAGATTTATTTATATCTTTAAAATAGACAATTCATAACTTAATCTTTTGAACGGATTGTCCTATTTTACTCAGATATACCCAGTTTGTTCATTTGATTTTCTTTGTTCAATGAGAGCACGATGAGTCTAGGGGTTGATTCCCCTTTAAATGTATGAGATGCGATGATGTTAGCATGGGATAAAATAAAGTGTTAATTTCAATACCCCTGGGTTAATTCTAAACGTATTGAACGACGAAGCGAAGGATGGGAAAATTAATTCCAATTCATAGGATTTCAACGCTCAGATAATGATTTGTGTTATTCATTTGCAATTTTCGTCTCTATTATTGGCAATATGATCACAATCATATTAAATTTCTTCGTATTCTAGTTGAGTGCGAGTTTTATATAACGCAATAAAGATGTTTATCGATTATTATTATTTCAAAGCCGCTTAATGATTACTTTGTGTTCTTACAGTACATCAGCCTCGCCTATAATGTATGCGGCAAAATAAGTTTCACGAGTCATTTAGACTGGGGCATTATAAGCTTAAAGTACATTTAACCCTAACTTACCCTACATGCGTAGTAATAATTGCTCATAAATGGAGTGGAATCTTTTTTTTTTAATCTACGAATAAAAAAACATTTTTTCCATTTCTTTGCTTTCAAAAATTTAAGGGGACATCCGCCCTAGCTCCGCCGCTGGTTTGCACGCCTGGTAGTTTTGCCCTCCTTCAGTGTCCTTTCTTATCTCTACCGTTGATCGAGCTAAATAGTACCTGAACCATGAGTTTCATGTGAGCTATACAATGACATAGTCATTATACACACATCTTGCTAATTATTTAACATACCATCTCATTGAAATTAGTTTGGAAAATATAGGCCTATGGGTGCATGTGAAGCCCCCCTCCTTCCCCATCACCCTCTGGTTCCGAGGTTCGTTAATGATAAGAATATTTACTCATGACGCCGATCATGAAGATATCCACAGAAAATATCCAGCCCATCAGCGTTGCTCTGCTGTCGAACTCGGCGATGAATTCCGGCATGAAGATGGTTATGGATCGTAAGCACCCGTCGTTGAAGACGATTGTGAAGAAAGCGTAGGCAGCCAACGGCCATGATGACGAGGTCCAGTTCGAACATCCTCGGCGTGATCGTGTCGATAAGTTTCGAATAGAGCGATGTCGTGATCGCTCCACGGAGCTTGACGTCGCCGGGCTGTCCCGAGGAAAACCGTCCATCGTCATATCTGATGCGTGGCTTCGAATCTACCCATTCACACCCATCCGGTTCTCAGCTTGCGCGGCCTGTAGACAGTTAACACCTTGAGGCCATTTCATGTAACTTTGTCAGCAACAAATTTAGTCAGGGGAGACAAATCCAGTGAAATCCTTGATTCTGATTGGCTTAAAAGCTCTGCCGCTGACTGTTGTTATAGCAATTGTCGGAAAATCTGCTCTTGTCGCACTGACTTATTTTTATGAAATGGCCGCCGTTTTCATCTTCCGCGGTGTATAGACAATACACCCGGAGAATGATTGTACTCGGACTGTTTTCCCACCAATTTTTACTATCCTGATCTTTTGACAGGTAAAGAGAAAAAAAAGTCTTGTGTGTATATCTGGCTGTTCACCACATTAAATCGTGATGGGTATAGTGTTCGTATACCATTTGCACTTTGTTGTTCAAGGTCACAATCGGCTCCCAAGCATTTTTCAATGAAGAGATTGATTTTTTAAATGTTGTTTTTTTTTTTTATAGATTTTCGAAATTTGGATATTTATCTTTCATGGTATTTTACCTAATTTGAATTCATTAACATCTTTTTCATCCCAAAGTTGTGATCATCAAATGTATATATGAAACATCATTTTATGTTTTTGTAGTCCTCTCCGCGGTCAGACATGCTACTTAAAATATATGTAGTCAAGATACTTACAATTTCTCAATCACAA
>BQKZ01007754.1:1736-14118 GCA_036244855.1 Temnopleurus reevesii | reverse complement strand
CTGGCAGGAATATTTATTCCTTGAAATGCCAAGTGCGCCGCGGATGGCTGCTGGGCTAAAGCCAGGGTAATAATAATGTAAAGCGCCTTGAGCACTCATCAGAGTGGATACGTGCGCTATATAAATTGCATCTATTATTATTATTATTATTTCTAGAGCACATTAATCAAAAAGCGTTTTAGGACTGTGCGTCTCAAATGTGTCTCCCTTTCTCTCATAAAATCCCTCTTACAATACGTGCCTTTGTGGTTATCCTCATATCAGAAAGAATGATGGGATATCTTTCGAGTACGGGAGTGATCTCGCGCAGTGTAAACAGTGCAAGATCACAGATCACCGCGGTGTACAAGAAAGAATCGCAACAGAACGCATTGTCACCATTTTCTAAATCCGTATTCCTCTCCATTCCTACCAGGCGGTGAGTTTACCGAAGGTGTTGGCGGAGTGTACGACATCTCCAACTTGGACAGACTAGGAACCTCTGAGGTTCAACAGGTGCAGTGTGTCATCGATGGCGTCACTACCATCATCAACATGGAGAAGAAGCTGGAGAAAGGAGAATCCATTGATGATCTCCTACCAGGGTAAGGAATCTATTGCCGCTCCTTAATAATAATAGTAATATATCTTATTTACCCAGGGTAGCCACATTCAGCTGCAAGCTAGCTGCTCTTCCAGCGGACCCTGCATAACATAAAATTATTATTACCCTTCTCCTTTCTTAAATGCCGAGCGCCTGGCAAGAAGGCAGATGGTCCCAATTTATAAATCGTTGGTATGACTCGGCCGGGGGTTGAACCACGACCTTCCGTTCATTGGTCAGATACTCTACCATTGAGCTACACATGACCGGTTTCTTTCAGGCACAGAATCAGCGGCGGTTTATTTAATAGAATGTTAAAGGCGAATAAACATTTCCATGGCTAGACGTCTTCAGTTTGATAAACCCCTTGGAAACATCTAATCTCATTTTAAGAATTGTGTTTAATATTAACTTGCATCCATCACTGTTTTATAGCATCCGCTTTTTTATTCGAGTATTTTTTTTGTAATTCTGTTTTGATGTATATACAATCTTTATTCTTTTTTGTATACTGTGTATATTTCAATTTTGTATTTGTTGTGCTTTCTTTAATTTATGACGGAAATAATAACAAACAAACGAACAAACCGCACCATGCTGATGGGTGAATGAAATGTCGACCTCTCTGATCCGTACCCTCTTCGGTGCCCCGTGCAGTGAAGACACCCAATATCCAGCGCCGGGGTTTCAATCAAATTGAACAAAAGTTGTTCTTTTTTCCACTTTCCTTTCTGTTATGATGTAAAATACAAGTGTGAAAAAGAAAAAGTAAAACGATGATATTTAGTTACATTGCTTAATTTTTATGAATGAACAAAAAATGTTGACGTTTTATTTCTTTTTGTATTGTTATGATTCAGTGACTAAATTATGATTATAAGCGTTATGATAAAAATGTCTTTCATGTAAGTGCAGTGTTTGGACAGCATTGTTTTGTTGTTTTCTATTCGTTAAAAAAAACTATTCTAATGTGCTATCAATGTGATGTTGTTGTCAAGGAGGATTGGGCGATTTTTTTTCTTCAAAATTTGCAAGTTTATTATATATAATTGATGTTCATATTCGATTTTTTTTAGAAACACCTCGGAGGTCCAAGCCGAACAAAAGGCAGCTGAGGAGAAGGCAGCAGAAGAGAAGGCAAAAGCTCAAGCGAAACCCTCAGGCAGTGGTGACAAGCCCAAGAAGAAGTCATCCACGTGTAGTCTGTTGTAAAGTGAATATTCAGAATGTTGTGAAAAAATATGGGATCCAACTTCTACCAGGAATTTCGAGTTCAACAAACACGAACTATCATATGTTTATTGTAATAGATTATCGGATAGATAATTCATTACTCTTTCATTTGATAATCCTGTGTAATTATCAAAATTTCAATCGAAACATTGCAATAATTGGGAATGATCAAATAGTATATTACTGGTGGAAGTTGCGTGCCGCATTTTTAATATAGACGCATTTACAGGGCGGTGTTTCACCAAGGTATGAATGACTTTAAGAACGACTTTACAAACGACTGGTATCGGTTCTTGCGCTGAATGATCGAGCATCGTATGCGTATTTGTCTTTCTTAGGGGGTGTTGCTCAAAAGTTGCAGTTGATCGGAACGTGCCAATCAAAATCATTATTTCATGCGCGTCTTGTTAAATGCGCATGCCGTGCGCAAATGAAAATGCGCGTTACATATTGCAAAGTTGCAGTTGATTTGCGGTTGATTTTGAACAACACCCACTTAGAGTCGTGCGTGACTTTGAGAATAATTTGGTGAAACACCGCCCTGTAAGATGACAGGGGATCTGTAAGCGCTGGCACAATTGACATAAAGTTTTAACAGCTTCCAAATATGTATTGTGAAGAAGACACTGTGTTGTTTAACGAGTATTACAATGACGAATGATTAGCTAGGACCAAAGTGAACATGGGTTCGCGTATCAAAGTGGATATACTGTCACATACTACTAAAAGATTAGGGATCACATTTTAATTGCTTCACTTCATTATGGGCTCACTTTTCAAAATCTGTTGTCAGGGAGCGAGAGTCACTTGTGTGTGGAAATGATTACAGTGTGTTGGATGCCTTGCAACACGGTTGCATTATAGGACATTTCCAAGAGTATAGACCCTCGCATAAAAATTCATATACACATTTCATAGTAATCATCATTTTTTCGTGAGATAATGTAAGCTTTGAAAAACTTTGGTGTTTATTCAGAAAACCATCTCTGTAGTGTAGTTGTAATTATGATATTTGAAGTATGATTAACTTTTTTGTGTTTCATAATATGATAATGAAAGACAAAGGATACGATTGCTAGATTGAGTTGGGAGCAACTTGTTTAGTTATTGTGTTCCATGAGATTATATGATAAATCGCCAACACTGCAAGTTATTCGCAGTAAGATAAAGCAGTATATAATACAATACTACTCAGTGATTTCAGTATTCCAGGGCCCCCGTAACATAAAGCTTTCCAACCGATCGCACGATTTATATCAATCGTACGTCTATGAGAAAGTGTGTACAAAAGATTTGCGATTGATCGCAAACTCTTTTATGTTACAGGGCCCAGAATACAGATTGATGTTTGATAGATGTCTTGTGATACAGTATTCCATAGTGGGTCACCTCATTAAGTAAACTCAACGAAATCTTATTCCTTGAATAATATGTACATCTTATGTTTTCATTTTTGTATCGATGTGAAAGGAACTGTGTGGGCATGATGAAGAAGTATCATGAATATATTATGAATAATGTATATTTTTCGTGATTGGCTGATACCACCGTTTCATTTGCTATACATATTTTGGTTTAAATGTAAAAAGAGAATTATCAATTGTAAATAAATTTGCATGATTGAACGAAGGGTGTGTCTCATTCTGCAAGAGATAACGATACCATGTGTGTGTATTGCACTTTAAAGTACAGTAATATCCGTCCAAAGTTGTCCCCTTGTATTGATAGCGTGTTTTTTAATAGGTGTACGGAGGCTTGTGGACGGTAGAAAACGAGTGTTCAACTGATGTGCTCAAGAAATGTCATGATTTATTGCGCACATTTGTTGTGCAATCATGGTGTTTTCGATTTCAATGAACTGTGACGAAGGGCACGGCGACCGGAAGTAGTACGTCATAGTTTTGCGCGTCTACTTATTGTTACGTCACAGGTAGTTGCGCGCGTTACAATGAGAAGACGCGTTAAACGATGACGTAGTACTTCCGGTCGACTGTGACTATGACTGTGACGAATGAAATCGAAACCTCCATATTGTTATTTACTGTCCACTGCAGATGCGCACTCGTGTTTTACCATCAACAAACCTCCGCCCACCAATTTCTAAAGCACGTCAATATTACAATGTTTTGTAAATACGATTTTGTATGCTTTGTTTATTTATTCAGGTTTGTTCTTCCACCAAACCTATGAAAAATACGCCATTTTCTGTCAATTTTTTTTTTTAATTTTTTGTTTGTATTTATTTGTTGTTCCTAAAACAATTCATGTATATATTCATTAAGAGCACATAACGCATGTCGATTAACATACTAATTTGATTGAGGTAATCTCGAGGAGTTTCTCAAATTTGTAGCGAAAATAAAAATTAATGGAGAAGGAAAGTTTCTACTCAATCGGTCATTATATTTTTGAAAATATGTGATACAATAACTATATCTATATGCATATACTTCGGGATTTATATAAATTTTGCTATATTCCATGCCCCGTATGTAATACCTTTAAAATGTGATACTTTCAAACAGCAAACTTTGTCAAGACAAACTTAATAATAAAAGACATGATTTAAATATATGCTTTGGAATCTTTTCTTAAAAAGTAGATAACATTTTGCAAATTTATTTCTTTGTGAATATTTCAGAATAATTGTATGTGGTATTTGACATTAATAAACGTCAGCACTCTTTGATTATTTTTCTTTTGAATTCTCATTTGTCTTGAATTTGAAATTTCAACAATATCACTGACCTATACACTCTAACTTTGCCTTCGTAAGGATTTTTAAGAATAAATGAAATTAATTCATCGGAATTTTCATATCTCTTATTTCCTTGCCTAAACTTTTTTTCACAGAAAAATCTGTCAAAAGACAGGAAACTCTGACAAAAGGGAGTTCTATCATAGACTTTTAAATACACAAAAAAAAAATCTATACGTACCAGAGATTTTATTTTATACAATAATGCTGAACCATTTTTTTGCTGATTAGGGGAAAATACCAGAAGTAAAAAGAAAAACATAGAATGGAATAATAATTGCTTAAGTAAAAGATTGTAAGTGGCCATTGTAGAGAAGGGGTTATGACGCCCGAAACTACTCTTCAATTCAATTGATCTATACATGTATTTAGATCTTTTCGAAAAGTCAAACACATATACAAAGTCATAAAACTTGGAAATAACGAAGAGATTCTTAAGTCTTGTAAGCAGACTACTAATCAAAGAAATAGTATTAGTATGAGGCTATCCATATATTTCATTGTAATTTTTTAATACGAAAAGAAATCGGGAAAATGAGACACAAGCCTATCGCTATTCATCTTGTGATTTTAAACCTTTTTTTTTAAATATTTTATAATTCTGCTTGGTTGAACCAGGGAGATGTCATAAAGGAGACGACATTCTCTGATCTCTTTGTCCCCATGTAGCGAGCCGACAAAGAGCCAGGTGCTTGTAGGCACTTGCTATCCAGGTGTTAAAGACAAAAGAGCTTGTGGGTTGCTTGGACGATAAAATTAGTTGCGTAAATTAATCATACAATGCATCAATTCGCTGTGCCATTATTGTACATTTCATCCCGCTGTCAAATACACCATAACTTGAACCAGCGAATGGATCCTCATAAAAATTTATGATTATTAATGTGCAAATTTGTCGGAACAGTCTTAAATATTGCATTTTTGTGAGGGTGTAATTTTCCTTTTTCGGTCAAAAGCATTGAAATCTTAGGTTGAATTAAGTTCTAAATTGGTGAAAACTGTTTATCTGTAGTTTTAAGATAATTCCATCTCTTTCAATTTCTAATTTGGGAAAATTAAAATGATCTACAGCCATCCAACTGACAAACGAGCAAGTTACTGGTGCTAAGGCGGCACGGCACATGGAACTTCAAAGCTGTAGTGAACAATAATGGAATGCAATTAATCCCATTGCTGTGCTATACAGATTGCATGCACATTTACATAACATTGGAGGAGACTCCACTCTTTTCTGTCACCTCCCTGGTTGAACATTAAACGCGGAGAGCAAATATTAAAAAGTATCATATCCAGTCTATCTCATATACACCATTATCTATTCAGATAACACCTTGGATTTAGCAGAGGAAATTTTTTTTAATGAAAACAATGTTGCAAAAATGCCTTTAACAGAAGAAAACCAAATGGTAAGGAAACATTAATCACACTATGAAACAAAGGGTGGACCTAGAATTTATTATTACGGTGGGGGAAGGGATTTAAGACCGTCTGTAACTTTCGTAATTCCCCATGTTATTTACCAAGCAGAACCAGTTAAAACCCAAAATGTAAAGAAAAAACAATTTATTGATTGTGGAAAAGTGAGAGGCGTATTACCTTTGCCGAATAGGCCGGTTTACAAATAATTGTATTCAAATTCATGCCAGTTTCTTATCGACGACCGTAGTTACGTGGTATTCTTCATGTAAACTGGTCTGTTTTGGAAACATTTAGAATATTTGTCTACGGCCTGTCCGACAACAAGTATAATGCATACAAACTGAATTCCATGTATTGTGGTCCAATTGTTACCGACTAATATAGGTTTAAAAATACAATGGAACTAAGTTTCTTAGCAAGAGAGATGCAGAAATTTGTACGATTGGTGGGTATATATACTAATAGTGGTTCACATTTATTCATTTCTCTTGCAAACGAACTTTTAGTAACGTGGTATTTCTTAAACCTAGTTGTTAACAAACAGCCTAACTACAATACTTGGAATATATTTGCATACACTACTTGTATGTTAATTGCTATTTCGGGCAAGCCTCGTGAACTTGTCGGATTGTCAAGAACAACCATTGTTTGCAGAATCAAGTTTGCATCTATTTGTATACAACCCGTGTATTTTTGTAAAAACAAGTACGTACTCAATCAGTCCATCACTGTGAGCAGAAGAGACAATGGATTTTGGACAAAGTAAATAACTTCATTCAGGCGTTCACAATAGCTCGATGCACACACACACACAAAGTTTCTATCACAATTGGCGGGTTTACTAATAAATTCAAATTTATTGCGTTTCTTGCTACCGAACGTAGTTACGTAGTATTCCTTAAACCGTTTGATAATGATAAGACTACAATACTTGGAATCCAGTTTGCACACATTACTTGTTGCTACGTCGGGCAAGCCTCGGACAAGCCTTTTAAGGTTGTCAAGAACAACCTTTGTGTTAAAGGTATGCATAAAATTTCAATCTGTTAGTAAACCCGCCTATTATTCTGCGGGGAAATGTCAATCGCGCTTCCTAGGGGAGTTACTTTCTTTTGTGTCCACGGGAATATTGTGAAGACATGAATGGGTTTTTTGATACTTTGTATATGTTGTCCCTTCTGCTCACAGTGCATTATTCAAAGGTTTGACGCTCGCAGACAGTATGAACAAGGAGGTTTAAACACAAGGAGAAACTTCACTCATTAATCTTCAGAAGTTATTTGTGATGCCGCACAGGTGAAACCATCAGAAACATGACAAATATGCATCCTAAACAAAAGATTTACTCAGATGGGAAAACAAAGAAATAGCTCTGGTGTTTAACACCGTAACGCGAACAATGTTGAATATTTAATTGTGATGCTAATTTTCGCTGACCTAGTCATGCAAGGTATATTTTCACTTTTTTGGGGTGCAAGCGAACGTTCATAGTGCCCTCCAAAAAAATCTAAAAGTTAAAATGATAATTTCTTAATTGGCCGCACTTGGCCGCGTCTTTCAGGAGGTTTACCTGACAGAATGACATCTGCAAAAAGCAATATGAAGCGTTCAACATGTGGAAACATGTGGAAATGAATAAAATATTTTCCTGGTCGCGACAACTGCACATCTACTACATAAGTTTGGAAATCCCTAAAATGTCCTGAGCATCATAATTTTACAAAGTTGTTTGATGTCTCACCTCGCTTTTCTGACATTAGGCGACACCAGAGATAGAGATCAAAGGATTCACGAAGCCCAGCAATCGTATCGTTCATCTTTTCAATAGACCACTTTCAATGTATTCAAATTTATTTACGTCTGCCCCAAATCCAACTATGTCTTCCACAATCAGAAAATAATGTGAGTTGCTACTTGCAAACATTAGCGTTGCTAGGTTGGACAAACATTGTAGCTTGACCAACCTATAGCAGCAACCACTGCGTGCTATCTACATTCCTTCTATTGAAATGTCATTACACCAGCTGATTTCTATTTTTGTGTTTCGTTATGACTCCTGTTGCTTAAACCCCCTTGGTATGAACCTAGATGACACAAGGTCGTTGCGCTAGTGGGGATTCCCGCGAACAACATAGACAATAGACGTCGGACGATAATGAACTGTCGATTCGCCATTTTAAACAGTTCATGAAAACCCGTGATAATGGAGTCATGTATGATCCGACAAAATTCGAGAAAATGTGTGTCATTGAGTCTTAACAACATGTTCTACTCGACTGGGAGAACATTGTGAATTCTTTGCTGAATTTTAGAGGATCTACCATCTACTCGAATGAATGCAGCGCCAAGGTATGTATTCAACGTTCAGGGTTTTCTCTCATACCGAGCTACATGAATACTTATGATAGTCAAGTGACAAGTACATTACATGTGATAAGACGAGTGCATGGACAGTGTATTCATGTGATATATGACGAGTGCATGGACAGTGTATACCTTTATCTCATCGAGTTTCTACAAAAACTTACAAATAGCCTATATCATATGAGCGCAATTTTTATTATTTTAATGTTGCACTGTTCAAATAAAAATAAGACAATTCATGAAATAATCTTATTAGCGCCTTTTTAGCCCAGGAGAATATATAAATATAGTTCTGCGCTATATAAGTATTATTATCATTATTACAATATATTGTTTTTTTTTTCAGGATGTATGGCATTTATCGATGTATTGGAATTTTTCTATTGAACAAGAAAAAATAGATTTGGGAAATAAATCACCATTTTCTGAGCCAAGATTTCGTCTGCTAACAATACCCTGCAGGGGGTTACCATTCTTTTAGGAAGTATTTTGTTATCCTCGAGTAGAACGTAGAACGAAATATAAGCTTCAATTTTGAAGGAAAATATATTTCACATATAGTCATATATTTCAATATCTTTTATATCTGGTATGGATTTATTTTAAAGTAGAACAAACTTGATATTAAATACCCTAAAATTTGGTATCATTGTGGATATTGGGGCTTAATTGAGCATTCTATACCACTTTTTTCACTATAGAGAGAAATTTTTACGCAATAAACCACTAATTAGTCATTTAATAATCACCCCCTGGATGAGATGCGCAGAACGTTTGTGAACTTACGCTACTGCGCAACTACGTCATCAAATAGCGTTGTGAATTGACTGCAGAATACATAAACACGCGCTAGATGTAGTTTCTGAATAAAATCGATGTAGTTTCTGAATCAAATCGGGGATGAATTTATGTTATTCTTTGTTTTTCACTTATTCTATCTGCATTAATGTTTATCCTCTTGTTATCCTTTGTTGTGCATTTATTCTATCCTCATTTTTGTTCTATCTTGCCATCATTCTTTGTTGAACGTTTATACTTTCCTAATTTTCCGTCTATCCTTTTGTAATTCTTTGTTTTTCTTTTATTCTATCCGCAATTTCTGTCTATCCTTATGCTATCCTTTGTTTTGTAAGATATTCTATCCTAATTTTCTGTCTATCCTTATGTTATTCTTTGTTTATCGCTTATTCTTTCCCCATTTTCTGTCTATCCTTTTGTTATTCTTTGTTTTTCGTTTATTCTATCCGCATTGATGTCTATCCTTTTGTTATCCTTTTGTTTTTCATTTATTCTATTCTCATTTTCGATCTATCCTGCTCTTATTCTCTGTTTATTGTTTATTCTTTCCTCATTTTCCGTCTATCCTTTTGCTATTCTTTGTTTTTTCCATATTTTCTATCCTCATTTTCTGTCTATCCTTATGTTATCCTTTGTTTTTTCATTTATTGTATCCTCATTTTCTGTCTATCCTGCTACTATTCTTTGTCCATCGTTTATTCTTTCCTCATTTTCCGTCTATCCTTTTTTTATTCCTTTTTTTCGTTTATTCTATCCTTTGTTTATCGTTTATTCTTTCCTCATTTTCCGTCTATCCTTTTGTTATCCTTTGTTTTTCACTTATTCTATCACCATTTTCTGTTTATTCTTATGTTATTCTTTGTTTATTGCTTATTCTATCCTCATTTTCTGCCTATCCTGCTATTATTCTTTGTTTATCATTTATTCTTTCCGTCTATCCTTTGGTTATTCTTCGTTTTTCGTTTATTCTATCCGCATTAATGTCTATCCTTTTGTTATCCTTTGTTTTTCATTTATTCTATCATCTAACTGATTTTTTGACAAATTAAATTAAAATAGTCTAAATATGTCAGTTTAAAAAACATGGATTTTAGTGTACAAGCGTACATAAAAAAAACTGGTCAAATCAATGAAAGCTACTTCATGACGTCACAACAAAATAAGTGCACTCGCTCACTGAAACGACCCCACGCAATGAACTACGTGGGGGTGAATCAGAAAATTGCATTTTTCTGATTTTAATGATATTTTTATGAACGGAAATGAATCCCAAAGTGTTATATACACCCCCAGGACCATACTCATATATAATAAGCCTTTATTAACGATCCCAAGTGTATTCCACTTTAAGAATATCGTTTTGTTCACTAGAATTGTATTTTATTGGCATGGGCTTGACGTTTTTGCAGAGTAATGACAATTTTACGGAGGAGAGTTAAATTTCCTTGTAACAAAACAAATAAAATGAAGGAATCTGTATTATTGGTTGCCTATTTTAACCAATGTATGTGACTTTCTATAGCGTTATACAATCAGATGAAGACCATGACAAAAACAAAAATCTGCGGTACAGGGTGGTCCTTTAAAGTAATGCATTCGTGTTTATAAAGGGTTAATGGCAAAGCACTGTGTTCAAACACTAGACTACAACACATTGACGGCTTGCTGAATAAAGAAAATTATGTTATGCCAGGCAAGCCCACTAAACACAAATTTCTTTAGTATAAACAGATGACTTGAAAATCATTTATTACAAGTCTCACTAAAATATTGGACATCTATCACGCATTTTGTCCTTCAATTTGATGTATTTCATTCACCAAAAAATTAATTATTTTGAAGTTTCATGGACATTTCCCTTGCCATTGAAAATGACATCAATGTATCATGTCGAAATAGCTGGTCTGAACAAAATGACAACCCCCTTGTAATGTGATAGCAGACGATAACGTGTTCTAAAATATCGGAAAATTGATACTTTTTCTGAATTCGTTTTAGAGCTTGATTCAGTCTTATTAGTAGAGGTATATTTATGACAACTTTCCTATAGGTGTATATACTCTAGGATCCATTCTCCTTTAATATAAAAATCATTTCAATCGGCCTTCGGAAGAGCATCATATTTTCTATTTTGAAACAGAACATTGAAGAGTTTGGAGTCCATTTTAAATTCTCAATTTTTCAATATAGAATTAAATATTTGATTAACGAAGACTAATTAAAATCAAATTGCTTCCCCTGCCCCTCAACTCTCTCTTTATCCCAAACTATTATCTTTATCCCAAAGTATTTTTAGCCTAAAGTATTACATGTAAATATTTCTTATCATACAGATGGGAAGAAAAAGAAATAGGAAAAAGTCGGGTCCACCTCCTCCAACCCAACCAATTGCTGTATCGCCAGATGTACCTCGTGATGAAGAAATATTGGGTACGTAACTTGTTCATGTTTCAGGGTGCTACGTAACTTTTGTTGCAAATTTAGAAATAGCTAACAATCATTTACCCAGAAGTAGAATTCATTTACCCGAAAAAGGAATGCATGCTAAAACAACCAAACCCTGGAATTACCGTGCTGTCATTGAATGAAGAAGAAGAAGATTAACACTACTGTGAAAATTTGAGCAAAATCGGACAACCCGTTGAAAAGTTACGATTTTCAAAGTCACAAATTATGACGATCCCTGCGGCTGAAGGAGATCTTTGAGATTGGCAACATTGGCGGAATCTGTGACGTCATGTCGGACAATTCCGACACTCCGTTCACTCCGTTCACAAATTCAAAATTTCGCTTGTAATTTCTTCCTTTTTTTTTCGGAAAAAAAATTAACAAAATGATGGTTTTCCGCTTGAGTACAGCCTCCCTTTGCCGGTTCTGCATGTATTTTGAGAAAAAAAATCATATTTCACTCTTACTCTAACTTTTCCAGCATTACTCCATATTTAGACATTCTATACAAAGTGAATGAGGAGTTGTCCGACATGATGTCACAGATGCTGCCCTTCGCACAGATTCCCCTCAGCGACAGTAATCGGCATATCTCTGTAATTTTGAAAATTATTCATAATTCTTGAACGGATTGTAAATTTGCTCAAATGTTCAGAGTTTATTCGTGTGCTTTTTCTTCATTCAATGAGATAATGATAATTCAAGGACGTTTTCACAATATAATTAGCTTGAATAGCTAGCAACACCTGAAGCAGATTTAACAAGTCTTTATCTTTCTT
>BQKZ01007753.1:0-29694 GCA_036244855.1 Temnopleurus reevesii | reverse complement strand
ACTCATCTTGCTCCAGCGCGGAGCTCAACATCAATTTCTAGATTAAATACCGCCCTCTACGGGTCTTTTGCTACAAGTATAATGCGTTATGCTACAATAGTATCATCAATATATTGCACAAACATGTTGTGAAAAAATAAGAAAGTTATGATACAGCCATAACCTGGGATGTGTCAAGAATATATGCAGTCTTGTGAGTCATGATGTTTAAGAAAGATTTTCTTTCCTAATGAAGAACACCTTTTCATGCACAGAATTTGATGGAAATTTAAATTTTTTGCAAACCATTTTATTATTTTTTTCTTCAAATCTCAGAAATAACCCAGATATTCTTAAAAAACAACATCTGTTATTCAAGAGAGAGGGTGCTAAATATGATTTGATAATCAATAACAATTTTCTAAAACAGTCAGACAATGAAAAATCACGTTGAGGTCCTAAAATCTGTGTCATGATCATATGTCATGATAAACAATTGACATTTTTAAATCTTTACCAAAATGTTATTTGGGCTGGGGAAATTGAACAGATCTTTATAGTGGAACTCAGTGAATTGGAACGAAACATAATTAATAACACCAAGTAAGATAAGTTTTAGCTTTGTACAGTGTAACATCGTTATAACAAGGTCGTTGGAACCAGAGGAATTGCCTCTTTATATTGAAACCTTGTTATATCAGGGTCAAAATACAATAAAACACAGAGAGATGGGACCAGGAAAATTACCTTGTTATAACAAAAGCTCGTTATATCAGTGCTCTTTATAACGAGGTTTGACTGTATTATAAATCTAATATGTATGTTTTTTCTTCATTTATCTCATCGCAATCTTCAGAAGTCATTCTAAGAAAGGGTCTTCTCCAACTGTTCTGAAGGCTAAGGATGTCAGGAGCGCCTGGAGGTGGTGGTGTGCAGACCCCCTCCATTCCCGTCCCCCAGGGGCTACCACCAGTAGGGCTAACCATGCCTGGTATTCAAACCCCAACCCCAGTCGGAGCAGGTGCAGGTAATTATTCTATACATAGTTTGGATTTCTTCCTACTGGTACCCATTCACCCCACCTGGGTTGAGTGAAGCACAACATAGATAAATTTCTTGCTGAAGCAAATTAACGCTTCCCTCAGTCGGGGTAACCATGCCCGGTATTCAGACCCCCACCCCAGCGAGGGGAGGTGCAGGTAATTATACTTTATAGATTTCAGTGTCCTTAGTTGTTACTTAGAAAAGAATCTATACATGCTTACAATACTGAATTCATCTCCTCGACAAGGTAATACAGAATTCATTCTAAGAAAGGGTCCCCTCCAACTGTTCTGAAGGCTAAGTATGTCAGGAACGCCTGGAGGTGGTGGTGTGCAGACCCCCTCCATTCCCATACCCCAGGGGCTACCCCCGGTAGGGCTAACCATGCCCGGTATTCAGACCCCCACCCCTGCAGGAGCAGGTGCAGGTAATTATATTTCAGAGATTTGAAATGTTATACACTTGGGGAAAATCTGGTTCAACACCCCACACATTTTTATAATTACTACTGCAAATTGGGTGTGACTTTTGACGAGATATAAAAGTCATACATGAACCCAGTTTGTCAATAGATCAATATTTTCAAGTGATTTATAATATCTCGTAATCTGATGCCTTATGGGAGGACAAAGGGATTATACTTTGGAAAGGTTTGAAATCATATTTTTCATGCTAAATATATTTGTCATTGTGGAATACCATAGGCATTTTGTGAGCCTGTGTTCACAACCACTTTGGAAAGCGAGTGAATACTGTTTGCAAGAGTAATGAGGAATTGTAGTATTATTTCTACAATACCACACCTTGACATGATAAGCTGAAAATATTTGAAGTCATGTTTTTATGCTCACTATATTTACATTTGAGGATTGACAGCACATTTATGTGAGTGTGTTCACATCCACTCAGAATTTCTAAATTGACTACTGTACATTGAAATACAAACAAACAGTCTCCTGCAATTTACCACATTTTTTCATTTCAACATGCTATTTTCTTCTATAAATCCTTCTAGGTAACATGTTAGGTGGAGTCCAAGCAGCTGGAGGGATGCAGCTGGTCCCAATGGGGCAACCCCAGGCTGGTGGAGGAGGGGCTAGCATCCCTCTTGGTTTACTCCTGGAGCATCTCGTCCAGAAGACTTACCATGAACTCACTGTCCTTGCTGAACTGTAAGTATTGCATGAGCTGAAATTTTTGCTATGGTTTTTTTTTCGCTAATTTCGTGACAATGAATTCGCTGAAATTTACTCTCATTGGAATACCCATAGAGTTGTGTATTATAATCTGACCAAATATGAAAATAACATGTCGCTAATGTGAAAATGTTTGAAATCTAGTGAATTCGCTAACATTTATGTAAGTTAAGATATTAGCTTTTACAGTATAGGACAGCGGAGATACTCAAAAGATTCTAAAAGATACTAAAAATTGAAGGTAATTGATATAGACGGCAAGTCAATTCTGGTGAAGTTAACAAGGTATTTCATTATATCTCGTCTTCCCTCCATTTCCAATCATTTTCACATATTATGTGCCCCCTAAAGCAATTTAACAAAAACAATCAAATTTGTTTTGATATGTGTTTTAAATATGTTTTACAATTTCTCAAAGTAAGTACAGGTATGGAATTCTCAATGCACCATCAGATTAAAACTGAAGGAAAATATTAAAAGAAAAGAATATTTCCCCAAATCGAATTACCTATTTATTCTGATATATAGATTCACTTATATTTATTTTGCAGAGTAATTAAAAACAAGTATGTATTTCTTTATTTGACAGATTGCCCCGGAAGATGGACATGGAAAAGTAAGTAGCATTCAATTCTTATTTCAATTTTACATAATATTTTTGCAGCACAAGAAAATTTAGAAAGTGATGATAGTCTCTTTACTGAAAGTCAATTTAATTTGCCCAAAATATCTGTTAGAGACCTTTAACTTTAGTGTAGAGACAGCATTAATTTTGTATACAATACTAATAGCAGTTTGCGGAAATAATTTGTAACTTTCCTTCGTCCACTCATTTAAAATCTTCAGGAAAATTGAGATTGTGAAGTTTGCCCGCAGCACCCGACAGTCGTTCATCCGTCTTTTAGCCCTGGTGAAATGGGCTGGCAGTGCCGCTAAAGTGGACAAGTGTGCGGTAAGAAGAGACTAAAAAGTTCACAATTCTATTCTATTGTACCCTTGGTTTATTGCATAAGACATATTTTTGTTTCAGGAATAAATCTCAGATCTCATGTTTTTGAAATAGTGAAGGAAATTATGACGCTTTATGTTTTTTGTGTTGTTCATTAAAAGTCCCAAATTTATGAGAATTACAAATGAGTGTACTGCAGCTATGGGGGAACGCTATACAGTATGTCATGTACACTTTTCATTGATCTAATTTACCACAATATATATAATATCTTGAATAGAACAAAACCCATTTGAAATGACCATCATGTGGCCAATTTAGCATTGAGCGCATTGAAGTGCCCTGCTGGGATTCTTTCAATGGAGTGGAAATTGTGCATACATTGTGTACTTGCATGCCTGATTCCAATTTATCAGGCTAAAATAGCTCTTTATTGTAGGACCCATTGGAGGACTGTGTAGATAAGGCGCACTATTATTATTATTATCATTATTATTATCAAAATATGTATCAATAACAAAAAATTAAAACAAAACCAACGAACAAAACAAACATTTTGAATTGAACAAAGTGTATAAGGGACCATGTTAAATCATCTTTTTCATTCCCATTACAGGCGATTTCTTCCTTTTTGGACCAGCAGTCCTTGCTCTTTGTGGACACCGCTGATATGCTCTCCAGGATGGCTCGGGAGAACCTTGTTCATGCAAGGTAGGAAATTAAAAAACACATTTTTGAACAAAGATATATTACTCAACAAAAAAAATGCATGTTTGTTTTGTTATCTTTTTTCTTGTCATTGTATATTTATGTAGTCTGTTTCTCCTTCTTTTTTTCCTTCTCCTTCTTAATCTTCTTCTTTTTTTTCTTCTTCCTCCTCCTCTTCTTCTTCTTCTTCAACCTCTACCTCCACCTTTTTCTTCTTCCTCTTCTTCTTCCTTTTCTTCGTCTTCTATTACTTCTTCTTCTTCTTCTTCTTCTTCTTCTTCTTCTTCTTCTTCTTTGTGATTGGCATTTACACTGTTTTTCATTAATCTTTTGATTTGTAATTTAGTTTGTTTTACACAATTGTATATAATGTTGTATTTGAAAATAAAAAAAAGTTTTCTTCTTCTTTTTCTTCTTCTACTACTTATTCTTCCTGTTTCAGCTGGATCCTATGGAATATTAGTAGTGTTGTGCCTATTGATGTTTATATTTGTATGTATGTTGTTTTTAAATGATTCAGAAATAAATACCATACCATAGAACTTTTATCCAGATTTAGTGTTCTCTAACTCGTCCCCTTCTGTCAATGCTTTATAGGTTGCCCAACTTCTGCTTGCCGCATGCAGTGGACGTCCTGACGATGCGACAGTACAAGCGCATGCCGGCATGTATCAAGGAACGCATCGTACCTCCTGACCCCATCACGTCATCGGAGAAAGAGACTGTTCTCCATAGACTAGACCAGATCATACAGCATCGATTGGTTACCAGTGAACTGCCTCCCCAGCTTGCCAACCTTACTATCGGTGAGTCGCCGCACGAGTTGGCTTTGTGATTTGACATTTGTTGTGAATTCAGGTTTTATTGAAATAGAAATGTAATGACATATTACAACAAGGCTGATGTCCAAGACTACATATATTTTGTTTACAAATAAGACAAATTCAATGAGCATAAAATGACAGTAAAAATGTATAGCAGATTAAGCTGAGGTAATAGTCCAGTATTCTGTGCCTGGAATTATCATATCTGCATAGTAGGGGGGCGGGACGAGTTTTAGGCTCAAAATTGGCGATTAGGGGCACCAAATTTGTGCTGCTAATTTTTTTTGTCATCACCTCGTGGGTACACACATGATTATTGTAATTATGATACCTTATTGTAGCTGTAGTATTAGTGTTATTGATATTATTATTATTATTATTATTGTATTATTATTATTGTTAATAGAAGTAGTAGTATTAGCATTAGCATTTAATTGAAAATTATACAATCCTGCATGGTGGATGATTTATTGAATATGATTTTCCACAAAAAAACAAGCACAGCAGTTCTGTATTTTTTTCTCTCCGTCCACCTTCATTTTTTTCCTTCTTACAGAGGATGGACGAGTGAAGTTTCGTGTGCCACAAGAGTTTGAGGTAAGTTAACTGGTAATATCCACTATAACATTCTTTTCTTGCGAGGCTTTAATTGTCTTGTTCATTATGTAGTATTTTTATAGTAGAGAGACTTAAACTGGTAGCTCCATATTTAGCACCTTTACCTCTAATCAATTAGTATTTGTTTTTAAAATGATTTTAAATGCATTCTTTTCAATGAATGGTTGAATAAATTCTGAAATCTGAAATATATGTGGAAAAGCAGAATATTTAAAGCTAATTTCTGCCTGTACAGGTGACTCTGACTCTGATGGAGGATAACAAGACCATTCCATGGAGGTTGCTCAACATTGAGATCCTGGTGCAAGATCCAGATACTGGAGGTGAGGTTGCCAAATCTGGAAAATGATGCAGCTTGATATCATGACAATAAGTTTTCATGAAAAGGCTAGATGTTGGAAAAATATTAAAAAGCTGATCTTTTGCATAAATTAAAGGGAAAGAGATATTGGAAAAAAAAAATCTGTTTTAAAGTTTTCATTGAATTCATGATACTGAACTTTATAATTATATTATTGTAAGGGTAAAGATATCTGGTAGTTATTATTCTATTCCAAATATATTAATTCATTTTATATTACTAATACAATCTAGAATTTCATAAATTATGTTTTGAAAGTGAGGTAATAGAAAGATACGTAACTGTCAACTATTACCAATTTTTTGTAATCATTTCTAGTTTAGGCCTCAAATTTGTTAAGTTTTGTGTTGAATCCAGTAAAGATTACTGATTCTGGCAACATAAGAACCATGCATTTCATTGTAATATATGCAAAGATTACTAATTTGCAGCAGGATTATTACTAATTTCCACTGACGCCGCCTGGCAGCTATGAAAGACAAATGCAATATTTGTTACTATATGAAATTGTCTAGTCTTGAGATCTTGGGGAGGAAATTAATCATCAAATTTCTATCTTTATTTTCAGATGGAAAAGCACTGGTTCATCCACTACAGGTAAGAAACAGACTTTACCTTGACTTACGTTTTTTCCACATGTTAATTTTACTTAGTTTCAGTCTAAAAGAAATACAAAGGTACAAAATAGCTTAAAGAGGAATCAACCCCTGGAATTATTGTGCTCTCATTGCATGAATAAAAATCACATGAACAAACTGAAATTTGAGCAAAATTGGACAACCCGTTACAAATTTTCAAAGTCTCAGAAATATGCTGCCATTACAGTTGCTAACTCAAGGACGCCCATCATATGTGGAAGCAAAAACTTTGAAAACTCATAACTTTTGAACAGAGAATCGATATTGTTGAAATGTTAACTGTTTATTCATCTTATTTTCCATCATCTGACAGAACATCAATGTCAATTCAAAATGATAAATCCAGATGAATCCATTTAGTTACCCTTTTTTGATCATTTGATTCAAATTATTGTAAAGCATGTAGTATCACTGTATGTATTACATGAAATACAAATGTATCTTTATATTGAACTTTGTTTTGTTGTTATTATTTGAGTTTCCTAAGCAATATAATTTGACACTGATAACTTGATTGCTTTCCTCTGTAGGTGATGTGTATTCATCAGTTAGTCCAGTCACGTCTGTTTGGAGATGATAAACCACTGGTCGACATGTACAACGTCTTACGTATCCTTTACATACATGTACTTTGTAATATGTTTGTTTTGTTCTTGATGAGAGCGCAATGCGTTTAAAGTGTACATGACTGCCACTTCATCTCCATGTGGGTGTTGTTAGAAATTTGCGATCAGTTGCAAGTTGCAGTTGATCGGCAGGTACCACTCAGAACCATTCTTTCATGCCTGTCTACTTAGAAGCGCAGACCGTGCCTGAATGAAAAAAAGCCTGTTTTAATTTGCAACTGATTTGCAGGTTATTGGCAATTTATGGTACCTTTTTAACAACACTCTAGATGTGTTGTGGGAGAGAAGAATAGAATAGGGAAGATACATTTTAATGTGACTTTATTCATTCAAAGTACTTTAAAAGAAATAAGGTTTTCTTCGACAATATAAGCTTTTGGATGGGATATATTTTCTGATTTTTGGGGGGGTTGTTATTATAATTCACATTATTTTTCAAAACAAAATTGTGCCAAGCAAAATTTATCTAAAACAATCTTTATGATCCATACATTTTTTTGTTGCATGAAATCATCAAGCTTCAGAAGCCAATGTTTCAAGTGAAATTCTACAGATATTTTACGGTGTTTGATGACATAAAGAAGAGTGAAAAAGTGGCGAGGCTAAGTCTCCCTCTAGCAGTATAATGATACAGTACATACCATTCAACATTTTTGCAGGGGTTTTATTTTCTCTAATTTTGCGACCATGGATTTACTAAAAAAATAACAATATTATGCCTATAGACTTGTGTACATTGATCCTTTGAAACTTTAAAATAACCTGCAAACCTATAATTACTTCAGAAATTTAGCAAATGTTAGCTTTTAAAGTAACTTACCTCATATTGTGATTTTGTGCATGTTTATCTTAACTAAAACCATATCAGACACGTTCTGCCAGTCACTACAATTAGAGGTCCTGTATTCACAGGTTAGAACTTCTTTTATTCATTCAATTACTGTGTAAGCTAATATTTTCAGGGTGGTTTTCATTTTCATGAATTTCGCGATCTTGGCCTCGCAAAAATTTCCACACAGTATGTGTCAAAGACATGAAATTAACACCAATGTTTCGAACTGGTTCGAAATAAAAAAAAAAAAAAAATTATTGTGTGATTAAAAAAAAGCCAATGGGATTTTACGGAACCTACATGTTTCAAGTTGGCAATGATTTATAGAGGGTTTTATTAATTTAATGGGGGGGTTGTTGGGAGGGTAGGGGGAATGCCCTTACTCCTTTTGCAAAGCCAAACAGGCTGTAGAATAGAACTTTAATTGAAACGAACACTTGTTGAAAAGTGACCCTATTAAAAGATTGTTATGAATGGATTAAAATTTTACTGATCAAAGCGAAACCATGTCCATTTAGGACCTAGTAAATGATAAGTTGAAGCTTTAGCAGTCACAGAGCTTTCTAACTTTTTTTCTATTTCATGTCCTTCAGGTTCAGAGACTTGTCAATGAGAGATGGGGAGAACATGTGATGATTGAAAAATACACGGCTGGAGAGTGCCTTATCATGTCATATTGGAGGTAAGATTATTTTTAAATAGATTTAATTCAAAGGGTGTCTGATGTAAAAAAAGAAAAAAAAAGAAAACAAGAAATATATATTTATATATTAAGTGCATAAAACTATTTAGTTATGAATTTCTGATTCAATATTGAAAAGTTCTTGCTTTGTCCTATCTAAAAATTAATCATTTCTAAATTTTTTATGCTGGATTAATAAAAGTTTCCTGACCAAAACTTATAAGCAACTGCATATTCCACTAATTCCCCAAGTCTCTACACTTTCGGACAATTCACAAAGACTTTCAAAGTTGAATATATTTTATATATTAATTGCGCATTATGAATCCCTGTATGTTATTTTGATATTGAAAAATCTTTATTTATTAGATCTCAAAGCCTGCATGCCTCTAAGAAGCCGGAAATCTTCAAACTCACTGTCAGCATTGATGACGATGACGTGGCGAAACCCCTTCAAGTACTTCATGATCCCCCTCTTGAAATGGTAGATGCTGTTCATGTCAATCAGGCGATCAGGGTAAGTGTTTACGGAAGATATTTTGTGTTATAAGAGAAACTTGAAGTTACTATCAGTGATAATGTTTTGACAAAGCCTCTTGAAATGGTAGATGCCGTTCATGTCAACCAGGCGATTAGAGTAAGTGCTTAATGAAGATTTCATTTTGTATTATAGGGGCAAATTGAAATAACGATCAGAAATAATGTTTTGGAAAGGCTCCTTCAACTTCTTCATACCCCCTACCCCTCCCATCAAAATGTCCTGAATGATGCCATTCATGCCAGCTATCGGTATGCAATCAGTGTGTAAAGTTTTTTTTTAATTAGCTTTTTAATTGAAGTATGCATTTCATGTTGCGGCTGCTTTGCAGTTAATATGTAGTTGATTGCAAGTTTCTCGCAACACCCCTTTGAAATATTTGTCCACTTCTTTATTATTCCTCCCTTTCAATTTCATTTTTTATCTCATTTTCATCTTTTGTTTCAGTGTGATCATCTGTCTGTGGAAAGACTTCTTGTAGAAACTGTTTTGGTCAGGTCAAGAATCAAATTAAAGGTATGTTGGTAAAATTATTATTGCACAAATCCTGTGCACTTTTCAAATGAATTAGATTGTATAGACTATTGCCAATTATTTTCAATTGTGATGCAACTATTTGGTCAATGAGCTATGAATTCCTGTGTGCTGAATATTTTTTTCTTTATTCATTTATCATTTCCCACTTCTGGCTTGAGCACACTTTTTCAGAAAAATGCTATTCTTAAAAGGGTCCAGTGTCATGAAAATAATGAAAGATATAAAGGAATGTATCAAATATCACAACTTTTGAAGAAATTTATATTATCCATATTTCGAACAATACGCTAGTTTATTAAGTCTAGTTTGTGCTCCCTGCGTTCCCATGTATGTGCACATAATCCTGTGTCAGAAGACAAGACATATTTAATGACAATAAACATATAATTTTTTGCTTCAAAGCATGTTTGCGATTCAGTTCATTAATCACTTAAAATGTGATCTTCCTCAGGGTCTGCAAGAAGAATTGGAGAAAGATCTCCCTGGATTCAAAAGTAAGTTATTTTTAGGTTTGTGTTATTATTATATCTGCATGAAATTGATTCATGTCTCATGAAATAAAATGAAACACAGACATGTAATATTCAAAATATTTCCTTAAGTTCTTTGCAATGTGTATGGAATTTCAATGAAATCCACTTAGTATTCATAGAGTAATGAATGAAATCTTCTTGAAATAAGAGCAACAGTTTCTCTATCCAGATCCCAACACCAATGATGTGAGATTCATGGGTGTCTACATTGAATAAAGGAGGCATGGTGTGTTTTTATGGCAATTGCTATTTTAAACAAACAATAAACACAGTGCTTTGAATTTATATAGCACTAAGTGCTAAAGGAGCTTTGCATTATTCGAAACCGTGCTTTTGCTAGTCACCATTAGTGCTCAATTATTTCAAAGCTAACCAATCACTTCACCTGGGTTGAGTGCAGTACTTGAACTGAACAGTACAATGTGGATTAATTTCTTGCAAAAGGATATTAATATCATGGGATAGGATTCAAATCGAGACCTTCTTGTGAAGCCTTGAAACGATAATGAAATCCCAAGTATCTACCCTGGGTAACACTATGCTTTGTATTTATTGTTGATTTTTTTTTTTTCACAGGTCATGTTGACGGATCCCCGTCTCTGCTATACCTGCCTATTGTGAAACCTTGTAGTGATGATAAAACACCTGGTGACACTCTACTGTGGTGTCTACCCTGGGTAACAATGTTCATATATTTTCCTTTTTTACAGGTCATGTTGAAGGATCCCCATCACTGCTATACCTGCCTATCGTGAAACCTTGCAGTGATGATGAAAAGCTTATTGTGTCTGTTGATATGCAAACTGGATCATATATACCAAGCATAGCACATTGTGGTAAGTGTGTGCCCTGAACTGATGGTAATGTGGTAGGGGTTATGTTAGTCTGCAAGAACAGACCCTTTGGTTTCGTTGTGCACAAACACAGAGAGTGATACAGGGTATACACTGTGTGTCTCATTGTGTGTCTCGTGCTAGTCTGCAAGAACAGACCCTTTGGTTTCGTTGTGCACAAACACAGAGAGTGATACAGGGTATACACTGTGTGTCTCATTGTGTGTCTCGTGCTCTAAGGATAGAGCAATGCTGTATGTGTGTGATGTAGTCTCACAGCGCATGCCCTGTATCATGCTCTGCACATTCACATACCGAAAGTCTCGGGTTTGTGCTTTCAAACTAGGATTATGTTGCTGGTGGTGATGTTGCAGATAGAAGGGTGACAGTGAAGATGATAATGATGATGATGATGGCAGTAGTGGGTAATGATGGTAATGACATTTGTGGTGGTGTTGATGATGGTATTGATGGTGACGTTAGATGATGGCGGCAGTAAGGTTAATGTTGTTGATGATGATGATGATGATGATGATGATGATGATGATGATGATGATGATGATGATGATGATGATGATTATGATTATGATGATAATGATGATGATAATGATGATAATAATGATGATAATGATGAAAATGGTGATGATGATGATGATGATGATGATGATGGTTATTATAATGGTGATAGTCAGGCTGATGATGATGGTATGATGATGATAATGATGATGATGATGATGGTGCTGGTGCTGGTAGTAATGCTATGATGATGATGGTAATGATGATGGTTATGATAATGGTGATGGTGAGGCTGATGATGGTGGTATGGTGATGATGATAATGATGATGACGACGATGATGATGATGGTGGTATTGGTATGATGATGCTGGTGGTGATAGTGATGACGATGATGATAAGGATGATGATGATGAAGGGGATGATGTTAAGGATGAGGATGATGATGATGATGATGATGATGATGATGATAATGATGATATTAATGATGACGACGGTAATGATGATGATGATGATGTCGATTATAATGATGATGACAATAACGAGGATGTTATTGATTATAGTGATGATGATGATGATGATGATGGTGATGATGATGATGATGATGATGATGATGATGATGATGATGATGATGATGATGATGATGATGATGATGAAGATGATAATAACAATTATGATTACATTGATTATCATTAATGACAATGATGATGATTTTCAATTTCTGCAGGAGCATCACTTCTCGAAGAGATTGACCAGAGCCTGAATCACGAGCGCATGAAACTAGAATCTCTCATAGCAAAGCTCAGGTAGATAATTTAACATCTTACAATGTCTTAATTACATGTATTGAATAAAACCTTTCTTGTGTATACTTACTTGTGTGAGTATGTGCATCAGTTTATATTACTCTCATGATTTTATATGTGAATACAATTTGGGATAATACGTGCCTTTACGGTCGTTCATATCAGTGAGCATGTTAGGTAATCTATCTATCGATTTTGTTAAGTGTAAACAATGCAAAATTACATGCTTAGACTTTGAAACAATTGTAAAAAAAGTTTTACCGTATTAATGCAGTGTAAAAAGCAATTTGTTTCACGTTGTAGTCCTTATTTTATGATTGTTTTACTCATGAATTCAGAATGTTTCATGTAATAGAGGTAAAAATCCAGTGATGTCATTTGAATTGTGATATTAAATGTTGGTCCCTTGTCTTCTCTTCTGCTGTAGAAATATTCAAATTTTAGTGATAATCCCAGTGAAACCCAATTTTAACGCTATATAATATTTCCCAAAAACTGAAGTCGACCCCCAATTCAAAGTTCCTTTGTAATTCTATTTAAATCGGAACCGGCTTGTTATTGTTGTGGCTGCACAGTTCAATGCACGATGTACGGCTCTATTGTCTATGAACCACTTTATTTTGCAAAAATATTTTATAACATTTTTTCAATATTTATGCATGTATTTCAGATGTATCTAACACAATCAATTTTATCTTCCACAGGGTGATGCTGTACGTGCGTCATTGCCAATACTCTATCTCCATGCTCCCTGCCACATCATTTTGATGATAACATTAAATATTGGTCCCTCTTCTTCTCTTCTTCTGCCATAGAAATATTCAAATTTGAATGATAATCCCTGTGAAACCCAATTTTATATTTACATCTCATATGTTTCTTAACACAATCAATTTGATCTTCCACAGGGTTATGCTGTACATGCGTCATTGCCAATACTCCATCTCCATGCTCCCCGTCACCTTCTTCAAAGAGCTCCCTCTAGTGACGGTTTCTCCCGACCATCCTCTCAAACGACTCTTGCCTAATTACATCTACCTCCGGCTCACCCAGCACCCTCAGTATTATGTGGTAAGTATTAGGATGATATCTTATTTAGTAGGAGCTTCCAGCAAAAATAGGACACTTATAGGACAAAGTGGGATAGTTTATTGTTTTTTTGATTGATTGATTTTTATTGATAAATAATTTTAATATATATGAGGTTGGGAGTTCTGTATTGGGACAAAACAACTATTCTGCCTTTTGTATTACCAACAACATTTTTAGTGAGATAAGGATCAATTATGTCTGACTCTGTAAAATATACAATATACATATACAATGTATTCTTGAATTGCAACATTTTTCTGGAAACATTTCCATTAAAACCTATTAGCCCCCCAAACTAGAAAGATTTAAACACTCGATTTTCTCAAATCGTACATTTAGTAGTAAAATAAAACAAAATGCACATCTTTTTTTCTGTTGTGCTAGGTGGTTGACTTCAGCATAGGGAAGTGCCTCAGTGACTTTGTGTGTCGTTACCATCTAATGCACTGCAGTCTCGTTAACTATACATGCCCTCTTATAGAGGCTGTAACTCTGTCCATTAATATCATCGTTACCTTAATTAAATGATAGTCATATCTTTTTTTCTGTTGCTCTAGGTGGTTGACTTCAGTATCGGGAAGGGTTTGAGTGACTTTGTCTGTCGTTACCATCTGATGCACTGCAGTCCTGTCAGCTATGTAGATACACCGACCATGCCTCAGGGAGGGGCCACGCCCTCCAGCCAAAAGGACTCGGCCGACACCAGCGATAATTACCTCCATCCGAACTCCTTCGTTGATCTGGATCATTCCACTATTCTGAGGGGTCCTGAGACATGCGTTGAAAGTGAGTTTTTAATCTTTTATCAATTCAAAACATAAATAAACATTTATATGAAAATATGTAATACCTCATTGAAAATAAGGCAAAGTAATAGTATATTGTTGATTGTATATTAGAAAGGATTTTTACTCTTCACAGACAGGGATCCCATTATGTGCACACTCGTAGAAAGATGGGAGGTAAAAGAAAGCTTCAATTAAATGGTTTATTGTAATTGGGATTATCATGATCGCCCTGAAGGTGTGATGAGTGTTTCAATTCAATTTATATCCTTCATTCAATAGAGTTTTATGCAGGATATTTAGAAATCAATCTGAAACTTTCAATGTAGAATTAAGAAAAAGAAAGAAAAAAAATAAGTACACAAGGGATTAAGTATCGATGCTCGAAGAGTTAAGAAGTTTTAGAGCAGTATGTTATACAATATCTCATGATATCTTGCTTTTGATATTTCAACATTAATCTGTACTTTTGTTCAACTGAGTATCTCTGCCAATATTTGACATGCTCTGTTCTTTCTCTAATATTTCTAGATCTTGATGGTGACAATGATGATGACAAGAAGAGAAAGGTATGACTTAAAGCATTTTATTTTTTATATTAATATAAGAGTGTGGCAGATAGTGTTCTTTGGTGAAGAAGAGACTAGTGAAATTGTGATTTTTACTGTTTTAATATTTAAAAAAATATTACAAAAATTAATATCCATATGAACCTTGAATTAATGGCTGGAGATTGAATCATGGAGGGAATTAAAATAGTTTTTAATGTTTAAATTACAAGATTTATCAATTTAAGAACAAGTGTAGATCAGGTTGGGCTTGAAGATGTCTCTGTTATGTTTTACCATAATTATTTCAGAATCGCTGTATAGTATTCATGAAACATAAAAAAAACTTCAATTTTAAAATAATTACATTTCCAGATCTGCCATTTGAACACAGTTCATACATCATCCATGGAACAAAGGAACAAAAGGAAAAAGAATTATTTAAACTATCAAATTACCAGTACTCCCGCTCTAATAGATGGTCAGCTCGAATGAATGGAAGAATTGGTTCTGGTTTTTTTGTCCTAACATTTTGAAATTTTAGGCCCCCAAAAAGAAAATTCTGAAAATTCCTTCTCTGAAAGTTTAAAGATCTTTAAAGATAAAAATAACTTGTGACAACTTTTTTTTTTAAATTTCAGCTTCTCCCCTTGGTACCAGTGAAGCAGAAGAGGAAAAAGATAACGAGCCATTGTGAATTTTTCAACCACACTCTCTCTCACGTAGTCTCATTATGTAACATCAGGATTCCTTTCATTAAACTCTGTGAAGAAGTAAGTTTAAAGCTTATATTGAGTACTTTGTTTCTGGACTTTGCATTTTTTTGTGTATGAGTGGAACAAGTGTGCTATTGAAGAAAAAGACCTAAATTTTTATACATTGGTTTGCAGATAATTTCTAATAAAATATAAAGCAAAAATGAACAAACAAACAAGCAAGCATAACCCACAAGAAGTTCTATATAAGGTATTCAGCCTCCTATTTCTGATGAATTTTCCAAGAAAGCTTTGTTTCTGTTTATCTATATAATTACTATTATTTATTCGGGCGTTGGAATAAATAGGGTAATTTTAATGGAAAAATTAGATTTTGGATACATAATCAGCTTCTAGAATTATTGACATTGTGATTCACGATGACAAAGCTTAAGTAAAGGATAAGCATTATGATGCATTTTAATTAAATTCTAGAAATCATCTATCCAGAAAATTGAATTTCTAAGTCCTCTTTTTGCAACATTGTTATTTTCTTATAAACTTCTCATTTTTAACTATCTCTGAACAACTTGGCACTCTGAGGAGTGCTCAAGGCGCATTAAGAGTAGAGTAAGAGTAAGAGTAACGTAAGAAGTGAACAGGTAAGCTTTTACTTCAGATGATATAATTTCTTCGATTATCCTTGTCATTTTAGCTATCCCAGAACAACCTCGCCCACCAAGGCATACAGGTCGAGGGTGAAGGGGTGGGTCTTGTCATCAAACTCTGCTCCCTCCCGCCCTGTAACGGTGTTGCCAAGGAAACCAGTACAGCTCTCAACGCTGCGCTTCTCGACTGCTCCTTCAGACTTCATAGGAATCAACATGGCATGTGGCAGGTTCAGGTAGGTTGCATTATGTAGGAATCATATTTAGATTAAGACTTTGATTGAGATTTAGATTAGATTCAATTTTAGATTTAAATCTAGATTGATACTGCGATTCAGATTCATCGTAAGTTATAGACTCAGGTTTAGATTCTGTTTCATATTCACATAGTAAATCTGACTGAATATCTCATTTGGCAGATTAAGTACATGTATCAGACTTATGAATTCAATATTAAGATCCTGTTTTTTCTAAGCTAAATTCTTTTCCCCCACTGAAATATGCAGGAACCTACAGTATTAGAACTATATATAGAGTTTTCATCATTCGTTTATTCATCAATTATGCATTTTTAAAGATTTTTTATGTGGATTTGAAATTGAATTGATATTTATATTTTGTATGGAGAGATCGTGCTCCAGAGCTTTGCAGGTTGAAGGGTGAAAATCTGGTAAAATTTAACAATGAATCATTCTCCCAAGAACCAAAGTTAGCGTTGATGTTTCTATAATACTGTAATAGATATATTTTCACATTTTTTACTCCTAGATGGTGTTTGCAAACTGCCCTGTCACAAGCTGTTCATCAAGAGAACAAGGTGTGTTTGTGAAATCTATTTTTTTTGTCATACTTCATGATGTATAATGGAGTATGATTGATTGTATTTAGAGTGTGCTAGTCTAGCAGTCTCTACATAAGATATTTATAAAGATCCATTGTGTGACTTGCTATGTCCGGACCAACATTTACTGTTCATGTACTACCAGAAAATCTGATCCCTTAGTTTTACAATCAACTATGTTCTTCTTCTTTCATACAAGTATCTTAGAGTTTATGTACTTCTGCAAAATGCCTTTTAATATTACTATCCTGCTAAGAGGTATTATGAAATGTTACCCTAATTTCCAAAGGGAAAATACAGCATTTGAATAACATTTCAGTGACATTGAGTATACTAGCAGAGATACCAGCTGTTATGGAATATGCACGAGGTGTATTTTCATATGAGTTCAACACTTTCATTACAAGTGAATGATGGAATTTGTACTATCTTTGTATATTGCAATATTTGTTCTCATTTTTTGCAGCTCTTGCATTATTCACATTTTATTTTTGACCTCCTGCATATTTCGTAAAGGGTTGGGAATCTTTTACTCACGTGAGAGAATTTCTTTACATTATGAAAAAGTAAATAAAATAATCAAACGTTGAATCGATTGTCTTCCCAACTGTGTTCTAGGTTCCACCCGCTTGGTATACCTGTTCTACAAGGTGCTAAGCAGTCATTCTGTAGTCAAACTTTTCCTACGAGACTGGGATTCCATCGGGCGTCTATACCACCTAACTCTTGACCTACCAGTATGGCTGCCATATCTGACTTTATCCCAATCTTCACGCTCTGGCTTGATTCAAGGTGAGATATAGATTCATGAAAATGAAAGATTATTAGATGTATAAATGAGATTTTTCTGTTGGATTGAGACTATTGGGCATCTATATTATCTAACTTTTGACCTACCAATATGGCTGCCATATCTAACCTTATCACAATCTTCACGCTCTGGCTTAATCCAAGGTAAGATTGGAGTAAATTATGAAGCAAAAATGATTAGATATGGTAAAGATATTTTAACTGGGTTCCGTTGGGTGTGTACAATATAATACTTTACCTTTGCCCTATCAATATGGATGCCATATGTCTGCCACAGTCTACAGTTAACCTAGTCTAGTGTGATCCAGGGTAGTTTTAAAAGAAAGAAGTGTTGAATATAGGGAGGAAAGGAAGGAGAGCAAATGGAGAAATACAGAGTGCTTACCAATTTTATTTAGACATATAAAAAGCAATTTCTGACAAATTTTTAGCAGTACATGTATGATATCGATTTGTATTAATACACCATCATGGAAATAGAAATTGCTCCCTTCTTATTGTCATCCCCAGATTTCATGTTCATATTTGGTATTCCCCTAACGAAGGAGACGGGTGTCTCTGAAAATTTGGGACCATTTTGAAATATTGAATTGGCTGTACATATGCACTTCATCGTTTCTTTTGAATTATTTCCTTTTTTATTGTTGCCAATACATTAACTATAATATGTTTGGACTCATATTCATTTATATACATTTTTTCAAGTTCAGATATTGGCTGAAAATACAGAATAAAAATGATGAATGAGGTAATAATTGTTCATTTGTATTGATATATACAGCCAAACCTGTCTGTAAAGGCCACCCAAGGGAGACAGAAAAACGGGTTTTTAAGAATAGGTGGTCTCTTTAGACAGGTTCATTTACATGTTAAATGTATTCTAGGGGAGTCAAGAAGGTGGTCTTTATAGACAGGTGGTCTTTCTATACAGGTGGTCACTAAAGAAGGTTTGACTGTATTTTTATTACATTACAGAAAACCCTCCCTTCACAACACTGGTGGACATCCAATCGTTTACCTATCAGAAGATAACCATAGCCTATGGCAAAGACAGATCAAGTACCGTAAGTCTTGGGTTTTATTCTTTTGTCTTCTAACCTAAATCAAAATTTTAGTCTATGAAGTCTAGCTTTATTATAGAAAACCCTCCTTTCAAAACACTGGTGGATATCCAATCCTTCACATATCAGAAGATTACCATAGCTTACGGCAAGGACAGATCGAGCACCGTAAGTGATATTTTATTCGTTTATCTCCTTACCCAAATCAAGATTTCAGTCTTTGAATTCTCGCTATACATGATGGACATCTCTTTTTCCTGGTCGCTAGCCGGGTAACCTGAACATAAACATTTCAATTTTCATGTGGCCATAAACCTTTGCTGAAAATTAATCACAATCATTTGTGTGATGGTTTCTCAGCGGTCAGCCGAGCCACCTAATAATAACACATTCTAAATTTTCAGGTTGCCTGGCAGCTTCCTGAGTGGCCAGCGGCACCTTGACCACGGCTTTGCTTGAGCCCATTGAGTTCACTACCTGTTCATTCTCTAATGGCATTGCGATACGAGGTAGAGATCAATTGCACATTTTTAGCTGATGGCATGTGCCATGCATGTCTTGTGAAATAATAGTTATAATGAACGGCTTTTATATAGCGCTTATCAACTTTTCATGATAATTCCCTAAGCGCTCTACAATTGCAGCATTATTACCCTGGCTTTAGCCCGGCAGCCACCATGCAGCGCACTTGGCGTTTTAAGGAATAAATATTCCTACCAGGTACCCATTCACCTCACCTGCGTTGAGTGCAGCACAATGTGGATGAATTTCTTGTTGAAGGAAATTAACACCCTGGGTGGGACTCAAACCTACGACCCTCTAGTTGAAAGGCGAGAGTCACGACCACTACACCACGGCGCCTCCACACTGAAAAGTTCATACCCTACTAGAAAATGTGCATCTCAGTTTGAACCAATTTGCGTTAATATGTTTGTTATTTGTAACTTTCTTGTATCTTTGTATGCAAGGTCATAATACAACTGATGGCATATTTGCCTTCAGAATCAAAGAGCCCGTGATGCATACATGTACATGCAAGTTTTAGCATGCAATATAAGTTATGGTTGATTTTGTGATTATTGTCTGTTGTTCAAAAAAGTATCAAAGTTTTTTTTCTTCACTGATAGGTCATGGTGTATTGGGACCCTGACGCCCAGAGGTTCCGTCTGGTGTTTGGTGGAGTTGGTTCAAATTCTCCATCTAACTCTCACACTATGGTGCAATCGTACCTAGAACATGAGCTGAACGAGGATCAGAGCCTGCCAAAACTTATCAAGGTAGGTTTGGTGAGACAGAGAGAAAGAGAGAGAGAGGGGGATAGATGAGGGGGAGGAGTGAATTGTAACAGAGGCTCCGTCTTGTATTTGGTGGTGTTGGGTCAAATTCTCCATCTAACTCTCACACTATGGTGCAATCGTATCTAGAACATGAGCTGAACGAGGATCAAAGCCTGCCAAAACTTATCAAGGTAGGTTTGGTGAGAGGGAAAGAAAGAGAGGAATAGATAGATAAGGGGGAGGGATGAGAGTGAGTCTGGGACAAAGGGGAGGTTCTTTTGGTTCAGTTAATTAGGTAAAAGGGTTAGTGAAGAGGAGAAGGGAGAGAAATTTATTAGGGTTCAAATATGGGCCAACAGAAACTTGATCAACTTTTATTTTCTCTTACAAACTTTATCGATATAGATATAACATAAAGTACTACAATCAAAGGAGGTGAATAACCTGAATGTGTAGCCTGTGTTATGGTCACCGTAACAAAAACGAGCAAATAAACAAAAAGTATATATTATAATTTTGAAGAGGGAAAATACAAATGAAAGAATAAAACAAGGTAATGAAAATGAATCTGAAATAGAAGTTGAAAAGGGAAGAAGAATAGATAAAAAATGGTAAGGAAGAAGAAGATGAAGTTGAAAAGAAGAAGAGAGGTTGGACATTTTCAATGATGAATGATTACTAGAGAATTTGGTGTAGTAATGGTGATGCATAATAGGTGAAGAGTATCTTTTGAATAAGAGTAAAGATTCTGATTAGACTTATAATACCAATTTGCTTTTTATCTCCACCATCACAGAGCCTGTGTGAGAGTCAGGCACCCCTCCATGCGATCTGCAAGCTGCCTCTCATCCCATCGCTGGGTCTGATTGCCGCAACCAATCAGGTGTCAGGACCAATCCACAAGTTTGCTTTCTTGCCTCAGTCCAGCACCCACTATCGAGTGGTCTTTCATAGTGCGTACTGTCTGGATATTCACTGCAAGGGGAAAAACACAGTTGCTGTAAGAGGTAGGGATCCCTTCTTTGTTTATCTGTTTGTTTGTCTTTATTGTTTGTCTCTATGTCTACATGTGTGTATGTGTCTGTGTTTGTTTGTGTGTGTCTATTTCTATTTCTCCCTTTCCTCCACCTCTGTGGTCTTCTAGTACTTACTGTCTGAATGTTCACTGCAAGGGGAAAACACAGTAGCTGTTAGAGGTAGGGATCGGTCTATCTAATGTGTGTGTGTGGGTGTGTGGTAGTATGTCTGTCTGTCTTGATATATATGTTTTTTCTCATTCTATGTCCAATCAATTGATCCTTCATAATGCCTTTCACCTGGAAGTCCATTGTGAGCGAGAGAATAGCTGGGAGAGAGGGGGGAATTTCTCTATGTTGACCTGTCTATAATTGTCTTTGTATCTCTGTTTTTCTGTCTTTGTGGATGTGTCTGTTCTTTCCTCTTTAATCCCGCTGTGTTTTCTCAATTGAACAGAATTGACTAAATGTAAACAGGATAATCACACTGATTTTTAACATTAACAGCCAAACAATTTTTCCTGAAAAATCCCTAAAATCAGCGGAATGAGCGAAATAAGATAATTTAAAAAAGATGCTGGAAAATCAAAAGTGTGGTTCAAGATGTTGTTTCACGTGTTAGCTACGTAGGTAAAATATGTCATGATATCAATACCATGGCAGCAAGCCTGATTAATTAAACTTGTATCTTCGTTGTTCCAAATCAACAATCTGATAGTAATAATTACTTTTGGATTTGGGATTTCTATTCCAGAAATAGAACGTAGCTTTATTAAAGATGTATTCTTTTATTTGCCATTTTATTACAAACGTGCCTTAAGCACTCTGCAGACTGCGCTATATAAATTGCATGTATAACTATTATTATTTTTATTTTATTCTCTCTCCTTCAGATGGGGCATTTAGTTTGTTTGATGTGCGCAAGGTTGTGGAGGGTCTCTATACAGTACAGAATCTCAAGGTCAGTACAGATTTAATCAAGTTACATGTATTTCTTCTGTAGTCTTTATGCATGGTACATGTAGCCACATACATACAAAAGCCTATAGCATTCACCTTCAAAATCATTTATTTAGTATTCTTTATGCATAGAATATGTCGCCACTTACTTTCATACGTACCAAAGCTTACAGCTTTCATATTATTCAAACACATTCAAATCCCAAAATTAGATGTGATTGATCATTATTTAGAAAAAAGAGAATATATGAAAATGTATACTGACTTGAAGAGGAATTGATGTACATATATTTGATTGACTCAACTGTAAAAAGATTTATTTGCTTTCATTGTCATACATATGTCTTTAAAAAGTGTATTGATAAAAAGTTATGTTATTGTTGTCAAATTCACAAAATAATGATAAAACATATACTAAGAATATGCTTTATTGTCTTATGACTTTCATAAGAATTTCTAAAATGACACAGTAATAACAATATTGCTATGTGTTATGTTGTAGAATGTAAAAGTTTCTTTCATGTAAATGTGTGTTTGCATACATAAATATCATGTATTTCCTATTTTACAGGGCCCCGAAGTAGAACAATACTTTGATTACTGATGGGGCTACCCTGTTAAAATAAAACATAATAAATAAATAAATGAATGAATAAATTATTTTTGGCAGACATTCCTGGAGCTGTTCATTGATGAGACTGTGTCCTACCACCACCTGCACCGTAACAGCCGCACCCTTCCAGCAAACGAAGACGACACCAACCCTCTCTCCCCCATGAACATTGACGCAGGCCCCACCCCACCTGACCCCTACCTTCCCACCCAGGTCTCCTCCTACCCCTCAGGGGCTTCCCCCATGTCCAGGGCGGGGCTGGGGCAGGGCGGGTCAGGGGGGTTTGCGTACCCCATGACCCCACCCACGGCACCGGGGGGACCGGGGAGTAGCAATCCAGCCACTCCGGCGTCGCCTCATACGTCGGTCCTCTCACAACAGGTGAGTGGTTACTCATCCCATTTCAGTTACTTTTCTTAAATTTTGAAGAACTATTTCTTAAGATATTAAAATATTGATATTTGAATATTATAGAGATGCGAACCATTGTAGAATATACAAGAAAATAGAAATTTTGTCAGGTTATTAACGGATTCAAATTTGATCCACATTTCTTGCTTAGTTACAGGATATATCTTAAACCCGCTCCTGATATTGAACTACATTAATTTGAATCTACTTTGCATACATCACATGTTGCTATGTCAGGCAAGCCACAAACAAGCTTAGTGATTGTTCAAAACAACCTTTGTATATAGAGAACGCATGAAATTTGCATCCTATTGTAAACCTGCCTATTAAAATTTTTAAATCACCTGATTCCTGAGCTAAATATTTTCTCTCGTGAAGAAGTGTGAAAGAAATACCCATTTGCTTTCTCTTCTGAAAGAATATTTGGCTAAGCTGATATGTGATTCATATTTGAATTTCTACCATGCATATTCTGGAATGGTTGGCATCTGTGTATTCTGCGACTGGTTTGTCTGTTTAGAATGGTGATATAATTTCTAATATGATGAAATATTCTTCGATCGGATTTACTATTATTGAATTTCCAAGAAACTCTCACCATTACAAAACTTAGTTTGAGGAATAATTGATCAGAAGACAATACTTCAGAGATCAGCATCTTGTGGCCTATTGTCTCCAGACTGTCAAGTTTGATTGTAATAAATGGATAGTTGCCAACAGTTGCGGAATGTGCACGAGGTGTATTTCCACATGAATTCAAGGCTTTCATTACTAGCGAATGAATGAGAATGCTGTAAATATTGACATGATTGCTCTTACTTTGGTTCAGCTGTTGCGTTATTCACATTTGTATTTTGGCCTTGTGCATATGCCAGAACTGTTGACATCTCTATAATTGTTTAAAAGAAAAAGAGGAGAGTATGCTAAGTAAGGTGTGAAGTGTTTTAATGATTTTTTTTCCTCTCATTATAGCACTATGCAATGTCTCCAGGGCCATACCCCCTAGCCTCACCTCCCTCCATCCCCGGACCTTCCCCATCAGCTGTCATGAAGGGGACCCCCTCACCAGGTAAACCTTGCTGATTCTCAAATTTTGATGTCTGTAATCAAATCTATCAAACCCAAAACTCTTAGGTGAAATTTAACATTGAGGTTCTCACATCATTGAAAAGAACATATCATGATCTTTTTATTTCTAATTTTAACAAAAAATACTGAAATAATAGGCATGTTTGGTCTGCTCATGTAATGTATTTGTTCACCAATTTATATCTTTTAAAGCAAATTTCTCAAAATGATATTTCCTTTAAAAGTGCTGATACCACTATGCGTACCCTTGAACAGCACTTTCAGGGCCTTGGTCTTTGCAGTCCGTAGGCCTTGAAAGGGACTCTATTATCATGTGTGCTAGTATGCTTTGGACTATGTGAAATATGTAAGACATTTCCGAACTAATTTATCGTTCATGTCTGGTTATTTCAGTAATTATGCCTTGAGTCATTTGTGTTAAAAGTAAAGAAAATGCTGAAGAGTGTGGTTGGATTCATTGGAGCTGCCCTGACCTTCCCTTTTTGTCGTGTAATTTCCACTTTCCTGTTCCTCTTTCCATATCTCTATAAATCGTTTTGATTTTCACTTTGTGTTTGTGACACAGTCAAACTTGTCTTAATGGCCACCTGTCTTTAGTGACCACCCAATTTGGTTCCATTCAGATGAAAATATGTGTTGTGGAACCTGTCTTTAGAGGTTATGTGTCAACAGTGGTTTTTCCCTTTGATTGCTTCTATAAACAGGTTATACCCTTTGACTAATAATAATAAATAATGAAACACTTTTATATAGCGCATAACACAATCATGCGAAAGTCCCTAAGCGCTTGAAACATGGAAACATGGAAAGAGAGAAAGAAGTAAGAAGAACTAGGATTATCAGTAGATTAGTTGTTTTTGAAGAGATAAGTTTTCAAGTTTCTTCTGAATTTTTCATATGGTGTAATATTTGTGAGGTAATTTGGGAGGCTATTCCATAAGATAGATGTGGCATGTGAGAATGATCTCTCACCATATGATTTTGTAGCCGTTTTAGGTACAGTGAACTGTGATCTTTTACTAGAACGTAGTGATCTCTCAGGTTTATATTGAATGAGCAATTCTCTGAGATATATGGGTGCTAACTGATAAAGGCATTGATAGGCTAAGGAGATCAGTTTAAACTTGATTCTGGATTTAATGGGTAGCCAATGTAGTTCTCTTAGGACAGGGGATATTGCATCGTATTTCTTTGTTTGTGTTACAAGCCGTGCTGCTGAGTTTGAATTCGTTGTAACCGTTGTAGTTGATTAGATGGTAGACCAAAAAGTAGACAGTTGCATGAGTCTAGGTGAGAGAGTACAAAAACAGGGATAAGGCGTTCAGTGGTTTTCTTGTTCAAGAACTTGCGAATCTTGCCAATTTTGTACAGGCCGAATGATGCCGCACGACATTTATGCGAGATGAAATTTTCAAATGTGAATTTGTTGTCAAAGATAACACCAAGATTTCTACAAGATTGGGCAGCCTGAATAAGGGTACCATCCAGGTTTAATGTTGTTATAGGGGTTGATGATCTATAGCGTGATGTAATGTGAAGAAACTCAGTCTTCCTGTCATTGAGTTTTAGGCCATTCGCTTGAGACCATTTCTTGACTTGTTGTACTCAATTTGATATTGTTAAAGTGACATCCACTGCATCATCTCTTTTTAGAGGAATGTACAATTGAGTATCATCAGCATAGAACATCTTTTGGGTCTGATGAGAATCTATAATATTTTCAAGAGGAGAGGTATACATGGTGAAAAATATTGGACCAAGTACTGAACCCTGGGGTACTCCTTGAGCAATATAATTTTTTGATGATTGTTCATGCCCTATCACTACGGTATGACTACTGGAACCGGCTAATCCCTGTACAAAGTCTATTGGAATTCTAAAATTCAGTAGTCAATGGGTTAACTGTATTTGTAATAATAATGATAATAATATTGGCATTTATATAGTGCTCTTACTGAAATACATATCACAGCGCTGTACAGTGTTATAGAAGATTGATTACCTACCCAAAATACAAAAGAACAAATTATTTAACTATCGAGTTTACTCTTTTTCTCTATCTCCTTCTTTTTCATTGTCTCCTGGAGGCCATTTCAACAAACTTTGTTAGCAACAAAATTAGTCAGCAGAGACAAATCCAGTGAGATCCTTGATTGTTGGAAAATCCGCTCTTATCACACTGACCAATTTTTATGAAATGGCCCCCAGATTTCACTTTTTTGTTTTCTCCTAAATACATATGTACTTAACCAAATATATTCTCTCCTTGCAGGTCTAGTTGAAGGGGGCTCCCCCTTCACCTCCTCCATGGGGCTCACCATGCCCTCCCCTGGTTCACGTCAGTGGCCTGGCAGTCCCTCCATGCCTGGACCGTCCCCCGTACAGCGGCTTGGTATGGCCCAGTCGCCAGGTAGCATGGGAGCATCCACTCACTCCCCGGGGAGTAGCGGGATGACAGGATCCCAGGGACAAGTTGGTGAGTAAATTAATGAATGGTTACGAGTAAACTTGCCTGTGCATATAAGATGTCAGAATTTATCCCTACTTCACATCTCTTTAAGCCTTTGCTGCAATGCTTTGTAACTCATTAATTATATTTTTGCGCATTTCTATATAAATTTTTCCCACTTCATATTTTGAAAGTGATGAAAAACTCTATCAGACCCCAAGCACCATAATTTCATGTCTAAATATTGTTTTCATGTGATAAAGTTAATACTATTTATGATCATAAGAATGTTGACAGACAGATTTTACATTATATATATAGTAACATATCGATATCTTTTTTATTTCACCCCCAGTTCCCCGCCAGACGAGGATTCTCCCACCGCGCAACCTTGCGACGTCTTTACCAACTATCCTCTCCCATGAGGCACTTAATCGCATGTTCACACCGGCGTCCATCCCCGGAACTCCTATCACGGCTGGTGCTTACCAGTGTGCTCCGATAGAACGCTTCTTGGGGTCAACATATCTACAGAGGCATTTGAAGAGAGTGCTTAATGCAGAGCAGGTTGGTTTCACTTTTGTTCTCTGATTGAATTGGTTAGACTGGAGGAAAATAGTGATTGGGCTGGATCAATTTTTAATAGGAAGAAAAGGTATTGTGATTGTTGAAAGAAAATGTGTTACTTTGTGATTATGCAGTTTAAAATACATATCACAAACCAAGCTGTTCGTCCCACCTAAATATATTTAAATAGATAAAAAAAAAATCAACCAAGGATGCATAGATAAAGCAACTCACACATGCACTACCAAGATATCTATATGCCTGACGCATAATTCCAGTACAATATGCCTATGGAGGCAGCATTTAAGATTTTTGCTACTAGTTTGATAAACTAAACATTAATTTTGAAAACTAATATTTTCCCAGCTCCATTTATATACACTATTAACTATTCAGATAACATACAGGATCTGTCAGTTTAGAATGTTTTAAATGAAAGCAATTTACAAAATGTGTACTAGTGATACCAAACATGTATTTATTTTTTTCCTCTTTGTAGACTCAGACTCTACAGCCGTCTGAACAAGGATGTCGTGTGAAGGTAAGGAATGAACACCTTTAGGGATCAAAGATATCAAAATATCACATAAATAATCTGTAGCATATGTAAAATTTTAATGCACCTCATACACTGTTTCAAAGTGAAAGAAGGATAAAAGTATATGGAATTGAATTATATGTTATAGCCTGAATGAGACACAATTTCAAAGGTTTACAATGAATTTACAATTATTTAATTTTGGTAAATGTATAAATTGATCAAAATGCCTGATTGCATTTGTTCATTGCAATGAATGTGAGAGAGATGAAAAAGTAAAAAGTCTCTCAAGACATTTAATAACATTTCATTATCTCTCTTGATGTTTTGTACTCATGTTGTGAACTTAATATTTCTCATCCTTTATAGATTGCCTACAAATGAAAAATGCATACACTCTGATTGATTGACTACGGTCGTTTTGTGATAAGATAATAATAATGATAATATTTCTCATATGCCGCACTTCCCATAAGGCCCACAGCACTCTAACAATATTATTATCCCAGGCAAAAGGATACATACCAATAACAACTGCACTTATAGTTACCTTAGTTTCTGTAGCTGGCTGGGGAGCTCCACAATTTCCGCTTACAGTGGCGAGGACAATCATTATATCCTACCAGGTACCCATTTAAATACCTGGGTCGAGTGCATCAAAGTGTAGATAAATTTCTTGCTGAAGAAAATTCACCCCATGGGTTGGATTCAAACCACTGACCGTCTTGTTGAGCCAGAACCACTACGCTGCAAGGCTTCTATAGATATGTTCAATATCCCCCACTCATTCATCTTATTATTTTAGTTGACTATGCTGCCACCAAATGACCAAGGGTTCCACTTCAAGAACGACTCACTTGTATTCCGGGTTTGGTTGAATCCTGCCCACATGCAGCAACTTCATCTGCAAGCCAAGCAATTGCCAGGTAAGCCTCTTGTTTCTGAAAACGTAGAACTTAAGATTCTGCAGATTTTGAGTGCTCATGCGCAAAACAGAGAATCCCCTGTTATGCCTAAATCCAGACCATTGGTCTGACTAGAATACCAGAACTAATTAGAAAACTTTTTACCTGTTGAACACCGCTCACATGCAGCAACTTCACCTACCAGCCAAAAAGTTGTGTTCATTCGTTTCGAATCGGGGTTTCTATTTATCTGGGGTTTTAAAGCTATTTAGAGTACAAATCAGCGTAGAGTATGAGTTTTTGTCTCGCCTGCGTAGCAGAATCGAGACATAGGCGCCGCAATTTAGAATTGCTATAAATCAAATACCCCTTGCCCGATTTTCATCAAACTTGCACAATAGGTCCATTGGTTAGCCCAAATAATGCAGAGCAATTCTCGGGTCATGATCAAGGTCAAATGTCACCTGAGGTCAATTTTCTAAAATCTTAACCTGAAAACTTAACATTTGGACTCATTTCAAAACCCCTTGCCCGATTTTTATCAAACTTGCACAATAGGTCCATTGGGTAGCCCAAATAATGCAGAGCAATTCTCGGGTCATGATCGAGGTCAAAGGTCATCTTAGGTCAAATTTCCGAAATTTTAACCTGAAAACTTCACCTTGGCTCTTATTTCAAAATCCCTTGCCCAATTCTCATCAAACTTGAATCATCTTTATAGAAATATGTCAAAAGCATATTGCTAAAATTTACAAATCGCGCAATGCAGGCGAGACTGCCAGGCGGCGTTTCACTTGTTTTATTAATGTTTTCGTCATAAAGCCAATATTTAAGGTGCAGACCTGTAAAATGAATTTTTGGATGTTATCATCATTATTAGGAATGGTCTCTTTTTATTAGGTATCTTGCTCAACTTGTTCGGAGTTTAATATTTGATATTTGAAATCAGATTGGGATTCATCAATGAATGGATGATATTTCAGATAAGGTTTAAATTTAGGGAAGACGTCAATAATCCACACGGTGTCGCGACGGGAGCCGACGCGACCCTATTGTGTGCCCTTAATTGGTTTGCACCCCTCTGCACGCGAGGAAAATTAATGAGATGCATTTGCATAACAATAGCCAGCATATTGACGATCAATGAAGTG